>JAMKCH010078014.1:0-17329 GCA_023653785.1 Ophioderma brevispina | reverse complement strand
CCTGGTCGCCAAAAAGGAGATACGCATGAAAGCCAACTATTATAGTTTGATTGAGTAAAGTAATTTGCGGCCTACTTTTGGAAAATGCAAAATAAATTGAACTAAAATTTAGCGGGCGTTCGAAGTAGTAACCAACTAAAAGAAAAACTAGAAATGAGAACCGGGGTTTCAACAGAACCACGGAAATGAAATGTTAATAACTCTGAAAATAAAAAGGTTAAGGTAGGCGGTGGCGATTAGAATCACACATCTTCTAAATCTAGGTCAATTTCGTCTAATCCATGTTAGTGATGATACCTAATGTCAAGAAAAACCAAACCAAATAAAATCAACAGAAAAGAAAATATGTTTTTTTTCTTTTATTGTGTTAGGTTATTTAGGGTACGCCGGATCTTCGAGCATTTTTATATTGTTTGATGATTTAAAAATGCGTAAGCTCTTACATGATGATGCAGTTCCTTTTTTGGCACAGGGTACTCCACACGCTTCACCTCAAACTTGGAACGAAATCGACAGTCACTATGGAATTAAAACACTGAAAAAAAAAAAACACTGAACTGCTGAAAATGTAGAGGAGTAACGCCGAAAATCGCCAGAACAAAAGAAAAGAGTAGAACGCTGAAATTGTTTTCGCCGATGTTTAGTGTATTTTCAGCAGTATTAGGATTTCCTATAATGAGCTGTAGCCGATGAGTTACATCGCCATAGTACGGGTAAATCATTTAATTTAATAACAAGCCACTCTCGTAATATTCATGTGAATCACACTGAAAACACCTGATAAATCGTAGTTAGTTACCATTCTGATCCGGTAATTGTAGAGTTGATGACCGCCGAGTGGCAGTTATCGATCGTGCTGTGCAAGCTTTTAAAAATAGATTTGTAAATTCGCCGGACGATATTACATGCTTATGATCGTAAGACACGGCCGGGTGTATACGTGCTTCTGGTATTTTATGATTCTATCCAGAAAAATATATCAGCTAATTATACATGTACAGGGAATATAGATTTTGATTTGAACAGTAATGAGTTTCGTTTTTAAAGGTGTTTAACCACCCGATTTGTCATGTTGCTCCTATATTCTGTCTAAGATTGGTATAGGAGGCCGGACCTACATTACCTCATATCTTCTGTGCTTCGATTTTATGCTCATTTGCAATTAGTCCAGGGATTTCCATAACCTACATCGGGTGTCAATAGAGGATAGTAGGGATGAGTCGGCTTTATGCTCATCATTCCCAGCCCGGTGGAAGTCCCATCTGCCACAAAAAACACGCAGGGCTACCATTTCTAGCACTTTACTAAAGAAATTTGATTGCAGAGAGGAAAAGGCTACTTGATAAACGTTTTCCATGAACTACGCATTACGACAAGTCGTAAATTTAAGAGTTTGTGTCATGAGGTAGCAGGTCAAAAGAAACTAAGCGACAATTATTTCAAAAGGGGATATATAAATATCAACAACATGAATGGTCATTAAATGTGCTTGGTACTGTCATTCATGGAAATACAAAAACAAAAATTCTCAAATCGTCACACATTTTAAGGCTTTAAAAAAGCAGATGAAATTACTATCATTTGAATATAGCGAGCGCAAATGTGCGGCAAATAGATTTTCGTCACTGTTAAAATATGTCAATTACCCGTACGATGTTAATTAATCAGAACTGGAAAAAAGACGTCAAGAAATGGCCCGAGATTTTTAAAGTAGTATCGAATTGGCACTAGGCCATAAGTTGAGTTTTGATATCTAAAAAACGGGCCTACGTAAGCGTGCAGTCATTATTATGCCTAATTACCTTCAATACGCAAAGAGGCACTCAGCGCTAGCTATTTCTTAGCGGGTCACGCCAGGGAGAAAATATGGCCGGTCGGCGCAGCAATACTTGCTCGGGCAATGACTAAGACTTCATCGGCCTCAAAATCTGTTCTAATTTTATCAGTTAAATAATTTCCGCTGACAAACCCCAAAGCAAACAAGTAGAATTAATGGATTGCGGTGGATTTTTGGAAAGCCATAAAAGGATAATCTGACTCAATTTTAAATATACCGCTATGAGTACAATCCTGGTGTGATATGAATTAAAAAAAAAAATATCATTTCGATGTGAAAATAAAGTTAAACGGGGATTACTAACAGTAACACTTTGATTCTATACGTATAGTGAATACATTTTGATACTTTACTTACTCAGAATAGTGTCAGTATGGATAAAAACTGAATTAACCATTCAGTAGCAAGTCTTGTACAGCAAATATTGGCAATATGATGATGGAGCTCAAAGTTTATCTATTTGTTTTTTATAACTTTGAGTTATGTATAAGACAATTTGTTTAAGGGGTGTATGAGTAGGGACTAAGCGTCAAATTTCTTACTTTATACATTTCTTATACAGTAATAATAGTAACCATGGATATGGTCATCAACAAAGTAAACCAAACCAAAGTAGTAATTTATTCAATGAAATATACTGTAAGACACTGTCCTTTGGGCCAATTTGCAATGCGACAAAGTAAGGAATTAAAATTTGTTGCCGTTTTCCAATAGTTTTGTTCAAGTTATACAGATCGATAGCCTCATAGCCATTTCGAGATTTATGCAAAGATTTCGAGATTTATGCCCGATACTTAATTAATGGATATGAGTTACACACCCTCTTCGATATTACATGTATCTATAATTACGCACCAAAGGCAAAAAATACATTTGGTGCGTGTTGTTCACCATAATCAAAACGCATGTGGTAAAAAAGTACAAATCTATTGATGTCCTATATTCCTGTATTCTGATCGATATAGTGACACATGGAAAATCTCTAAGTATGCCTTTAAATATGAAAATAATCAGTACAATGAGTCATAAATTGTGATCCTCGTTTTTTAAACTACGCCAACGCACCGAAATGTAAACTGTTATTAAATAAAGAATACTAGTAAATCTGTGATATACTATAATTAAAAATATAGTTTTAACTTATTACAACCTTTTACCGCATTTTTGTAAGGTTTTCAAGAGATTTTCCTAGTTCAACGTTTGTAAATTTCACGTATATTCAGATTTGGAAGACGTATAATGCGCGTGGTTGAAATGAAAACTAAAAAGTCACCATTCTTTATCCAATTAATTTCATATAGGCCTAGTTGGAATTTATTGTGATCAAAAACGAGTGACGCACTTCCGACTTTCAAATCTAGGTAATGTTTGTTGTTACATTTGGAAAATAGCCTGAACACAAATGTTTCTATGATGAATTGACGATGAACGCAAAGTCGTATTTAATACTTTGCCGCACTTATAATATATTAAGTTTTAAGGTCTTTTCAGATTTGGTTGACCGAAAACCAAGGCATGTGCGTGATTTGAAATGAAACGGGAAAAGGTCATATCATTCTCTATCCAATTATTTCATAGGCCAAAGTTTGAATTCATGTGATCAAAAGCCGACGCACTTCCGCTTCGACATTCCCAAATCTAGGTAGGGGATATGTTCACATTTGGAAGATAGGAATACATCAAATAAGTGGTCAGCGTTGTTATTATTTGCCTAAAACCTCTCGTGATAATCTTGTACAGTGAATTTGGCAATTTGAACGCAAAGTGCGTATTTTTAATACTTGCGCACGTTCATAATAACATTAAGTTTTTTAAAGCGGAGGGTGTTTTCAGATTTGCAAGATGCCAGTATACGCGAAAAGTGAGAAAAGGTCACCATTCTTTATTTCAATTAATTTCATATAGGCCAAGTTGAATTATGTATCAAAAGCGACACAACGTTCCGACATTTTCCAATCAGGTAGGGTTATGTTCACATTTGGAAGCATGGAGACACAAATATGCAGGTAGATGAAATGAAACGTGAGAAGTTTCTATGTCTTCATAAGGATACAGATTAAATCACTTAGCATGCTTAGGGTCTAGTTACAAACCAGGTGTGTCAAATACTAACAAATCCTTATATTCTTTATGTATAACTTAGGTATTGCCACCGTGACCCTGCTTTGCAGTCGAAAAATAGTTAACAACGCTTTTACTGTCCTCCATTATGAGCATATAAAATCTCACCTTTTCATTGTAAATATGATGAAATTAATTAATACAAGACAAAGATCGATTCAAAGTGATCAGAAAACTGATCACAAAATAGTTAACGCTTTTACTGTACTCATTATGCATATGACCAATTAAAATCTCACCTTTTTTTTCATTTCATTGTAAAATATGTATGGAATTATTAATCAAGACTCATTCCATGATCAGAAAACATTTTTTTTAAATTACAATTTTGCACTTTTCAGATAACAAACTACATTTTTTTACTTTGGCTATCATTGTCTAACTTCTAGAGTAATGCACTTATAGTATACTTCCTCGAAATAAGTGTCATTTTTGTTAGATTGTTTGCTTAAATATACCACCTCTCAGTGATACGCTTTGTACAGTGATTGGCATTTGACCGATGGAACTCAATGCAATTTAATACTTTTACGCACTTAATATATATTAAGTTTGAAGGTGTTTTCAGATTTGCAAAAGGGCACATTATAACGCGAAAAGTGAGAAAAAGGTCACCATTCTTTATCCAATTAATTTCAGATAGCCTAATTGAATTATGTGATCAAAAGCCGACACACTTCCGACATTCCAAATCTCCCATCCCGCCTAAACGTAACTACATTTTCACTTTGGCTAGCATTTTTTTTCCACTTCTATGTATAGTAAGGCATTTTAGTATCGTACTCACCAAAATAAGTTGTCAGTATTGGTCTTGTACGTGTATTTGGCAATTTGACAATTGAACGCAAAGTGCGGATTTTAATACGTTCCGCATGTAACATCACCATATAGTTTTCAGGTGTTTAAAGATTGTGAAGACCGCAAGTATGCGCGGCTTGAAATGAGAAAAGGTCACTATTCTCTATCCAATTAATTTCATACAAGGCCAAGTTGATTTAAAAAGCCGACATTTTCCAAATGGACCAATTTAGGTTTCCAGTGTAGTTACAAACCATGATGTGTCCAATACTCACAAAAACATTCTTTATGTATATTGTCACCCCTAAATAATGTGGGAGTTATTAATCGAGACACCGATTCAATTATATATCAGAACACACAATTTTGTATAATTTAGAAATATTAAAAACCGTAACGTAAACTGATTTGTTTCATTCTGGCTAGCATTTCTAACTTCTATAGTATAGTAATTTAAATCCTTTTGTAATAACGTCTCAAAATAAGTGTCATTATTGTTGAATTTTGACTAAGTACCTTCAGTGATAACTCTTGTAGCATGATTTGGTAATTTGAACCGATTGAACGCAAAGTGCGTATTTTAATACTTTTCGCACGTTAATAATATCTTTTCTTAAGCATGTTAAGGTGTTTTAAGAGCAACCAAATCTCAAAATTTTCTTACTTTTTACATTTCTTATACTTTTTATTTTTTTTATTTTTTTTATTTTTGATAACAAAGTAAAACCAAATAGAAAGCAACTAAACGGATATATTGTACAAAACGCTGTCGTATTGACCAAATTTTGCAATGCGAGAATATATAACAAAAATGTGATTTTTTTTCCTCCAATAGTTTTGAATAATAATCTCTGACAAGATAAAGTCAAACGCTAATTGCCATTCTTAGAAATAATCTGCAAAGATCCGAGAGCCATTTTAAGAATTGCACCACCCCCCCATCATTTGCCCGATTTGTTGTTGAAAATTTACCATGCGCCCAATTT
Source organism: Ophioderma brevispina (assembly GCA_023653785.1). Taxonomy (NCBI): domain Eukaryota; kingdom Metazoa; phylum Echinodermata; class Ophiuroidea; order Amphilepidida; family Ophiodermatidae; genus Ophioderma; species Ophioderma brevispina. The sequence goes on along the minus strand of JAMKCH010078014.1, from coordinate 11,587 downwards.
GTAAGATCGCACCTGAGTGAGTAACCGAAACGCAAATTTTTTTAAGGAGATGATTTAGTATGTTCTGTCGATTCCGCATGAAGGTATTGGACATCATTCAAAACTTAGATTTGCTTACTTTTTTTTTTTCTATTTTTTTCTAAAAACATGATGTCCCGACAACTTATCAAATACAAATTTGTATTCCAAACAAGAAGAAACCAGTTTTTTTTTCTTTTTAAAATAATCATTAAATAAAAATGGTAAAGGAAGTTTTTTTCTAATGTGAAATTTAATAAACAAAATATTAACAAAATAAGAGAGGATCAAAGCTTATATCTTACTATACATTCTTAGAAATAAAGATTTGGCGATTGATACCTTTCTTTTTTGATAACGCCGTAATGTCTCGATTATTTAAAAAAAAAAAAAACATAAAAGCCATAAGCTCTTGATAATCACATTGATGTTAGGTTGGTTAAGGATTTTAAGTTAGTCATTTACAAGTTCGTATTTAAAGAAGAAACTTTCATCATTCATCAAACCTGTATGGTATGTATCAATAATATGGTTAACACGTATCTGCAAGCTAAACTTTATAGCTGCTGATTTGTGGACAGACCTGTTTTCATTAATAATTTCGTCTTATTTTTTGGCTTACGACGTAAGTCTATATTCGAGTGCTGGGGATAGATCAATAGTGCTCAGCAAAATTTTTTCCAAGTACTACACAGTATGGAAAAAAAACAAAACAGTGATATGGAGGAGTCAGCAAAATGTATAGGGCCCAAAACACTCCCCCCCCTTGGAATACATTAACACGTAAGAAACAGGGCATAACCATCAAGAAACGCACAGAAAGTTTTACACTTGTAACACTTGTAATACATTTCTTGTTAGACTAATAGTCAATACTCTTTGGTTCACTGTAGTTGTCTGGAGACTCTTTGCATGCATTGTGATAGGGTCTCTACCAAGAACAGGACCATTTTTTGGACATCACGGTTAGAAGGTACCTGTCAAGTTTAATTGATATACACCACATGGACTTATCTGTTGGCCTGGATGTTTGTTTTGGCATAGATGGCTTCCAAGGGCATATTAATTTTGTATCTGTTCACAGCCTGGGAAACTGAGTTTAAACTACTCTACTCCACTTTAACATGCTGTGTGGGCGTATATCAGTTGAAATATCTTAATTTTCCCTCAGATGATTCTAATCACAGATTGTTTGTAATATCCACGCGATCGACATAAACATTTTGGGCCGTATCGGAAAGCATTTATGTGTCATCAACCACACTATAGAGAAAAGGAAACACATTTGACAATGTATTGGTATCATCCAAGTAGGTTGATTTTTATGTTGTTCTGATCTGGCCAGGAAAGAACAGGTCCGTCAGCTTCAATAGCCTTGGTTGATCTGGGAAAGCAAGTTCCAATTACACCAACCTTTTTGCTCTGCTCTCACTCAGCCCCCAAGCATGACTTTAATTGCTCGCTAATTGATTGCATTAGCCACATTGGTAGGGTTAGTGGTCCTAAATCTTGATTATTTATGAGTGAAAGAACCAACTTGACGGGTAGGTGACTCCGGCCAGACAAAAAAAAAACCAACCCTGGCATAATGACAAAGAACCACCCCGGTACCACTAGCAAAAATTGCTTTATTTTCGACAGATTAGTAACTTGATTCGTTATCGAGCGTGCGTACACACACAACACTTAATTTAAGAATACACGTGCGTCACACTAACAGAAAACTAAACAAGATTTAAACAAGTGTGGCCTACTGCAAATATGGGCCTGGGAAGTTCAAAACCAACATACATCACCCTCTAATTCAACGAAGTGTGCGTACACACTATAAATCTCTTAATCGAAATTACCATTCCTTAATTGAAAGAAGCTGATTTGCTTCGTTGATTAAGCAAAATTCACTCTTCTTTGAAATAAGGGAAGAGCTTACACACTTAACGTGTCAATTTTTTGTAATCTTCGTTACCTTAGTTTGAATAGAGATTTTGCTAGTGTTACAGGGGTCAAGATCGGTTTTGCGCTATCGCCCGAAACCTCTCTCGCTCTGACACGCTCGCGGTGTTCTTCTTTTGCGGACATATCTAAACCGAGTCTTTGACAAAGACTATGATTGTGTCACACATGCAGTATGTTACGTCTTAAATTTAGAAAGTTTCTTTGTATTACACTAAAACTATTTTTTTTCCTTTGGATCCACTTCACAATAACACATTTTTATATGACTTTGTGTCTGTGTGCATTTTGTGTGTGTGTTTGCATGTGTGCGTGTGGTGAATTGGAAATTAATGTTAATGGTATACAATAAATGTGTTTTTACATAAAAATTTTAAATGTTTCAAAATGTGGGTAATGACAGCAGAACAATTTGAATGTACAAGGTTGGGGGAGGGGGTTCTCACCTTGGGAGGAATCTGGTTTGGTTGCCGCCTAAGACCCTAATTTTTAGGCTCTTTTTTTCCCCTGGCTTGAAAAGTCAAGGGGATATTGCTCGAGTGCTCATTCCCGTTTGTGTATGTAGTGTATGTATGTTGTATAGTGTTCCAGTTTGTTTAGGTTTGTTTGTTTTTTGTGTCTCCTTTTGAAAATTTAAGTCCGATTTAAACATTATTTTGGTTTTCAGAATCTTCCATCCTTACCTTTGTACACACAGCTTAATGTACAATCAACCATGTACCTGAGACAGTGACATGAGTTTTGAGACATTGACATGAGTTTTTAAAAGACCAGGACATGAGGTTTTTCTGGGAGGCTTCTAATTGGCTGAAGTAGTCTAGGGATGTTACATTTCTTTAGGTGTGTCATTATTTTGGGTTTTTGCTGTCTACTGTTGATGATTTTGTGGGTGGTTCTTGGTGCTTCTGGTCCATTTCTTTGGTGTTTCCTGGGTGTCTACTGGCTCATTTTATTGGTTTTTCCTAGTTTCATGTGTTCACTTTTAAATATTGATAGTTACCATGTGTGTTATAAGCTCTTCCACTATGTTATAGAGCTAGTTATTCTAAACTTACTCAGGTTCAATCGGATTCTGAAAACATAAATAAGGATAATTTGGATGATTTTTTATCACAGGATACAAAAATTTATCGGTCCTCGCTGCGTTTTGAAAATATTGCGCTGGTCGCTCTGCGACTCTCGCCCAATATTTTCCAACTCGTAGCTTGACCGATAAATTCTTGTATCCTATCATATCTCCATATCAGACTTGGGTGTACAGTGCAATAGGGGGTCCTTCAGATGTGGATGATGTCAAAGGTCATGGACCCACGGTCAAAGGTCATCTGAGTCATGTTCCAGTTCCGGTTTTGGTTAGGTTCGTTTTTTGCATCTCCTTCGAAAGTTTTAAGTCCATTTAAACCCAACTTGGGGTGAAGGTGCAATTGGGTTCCTTCCTATGTAAATGATGTCACAGGTCATGGACACGGTCAAAGGTCAACTGAGGTCATATTCCAGTTTGTTAGTTGTTGTTTTTCTGGTCATCTTTGAAAAGTTGAAGTCTGTTCCAACCTAACTTGGGTCGAAGGTGCAATACGGTTCCTTCATATTATATTTGTTGAGGTCAAAGGTCACATATCAAGGTTCAAAGGTCATCTGCGGTCATTTCCCCTTTGGTGAGGCTTTCATTTTTCAGAAATCGCTACATTTCTAGAGATATTTCCCTGACAACAATTTATATTTGAATTTTGATCCCTGCAACTGACAAAATCTGTGCCCACTAAACCACTTGTGTATTCTGCCATCTTGCCAGGGGATCGGCAGTTTACTTGCTGTATTTTTAGTTCCAGTGACCACCCCCCATTTTAAGACCATTTCATTTCCAGAGAGCCTACTTTTCATGTCCAAGCCATATTCTATCTATAAACTACTATCCTACCATTTTCTGAAAACCTAGTTTTTGGGGCCTGGAATCAACCCCCTCCTAGTTTTGGAGACCCCATTTTTGGGCCTTGAAATCAAACCCCCCCCCCCCCCCCCCCCTTCCGGTACAGGTTTATTTAAAGAAAGCCAGGAAACCAACTTGAAAAAAAAAACAAAGACCCAAAAGTTTGGCAGGAGATCCTGAAATACAGACAGGGAAATTTTTATAAGATACTCTAGATGGTCCACCAACCGCAGCACGCCATGGATTTTTTCGCTTTAAGAAGTTTGGGGTAGACATGATGAACTATGAAAAAATCCTAAAATTGTGAGCGTCATAGTCCATTTCGTTTCCCAGCTAGTCAATTGGAATTTAGGCGGGGGTCACCATCAACGTGCCGCCCAATGTAAACGACTATGTTGAGAGGGCACAGATTAGTAATCGAGCCCTCCAAAACTTTGCAAATCCTTCTTGGGTAACATTTTGGGTAGAATTCAAATCTGGCATCAGTACGTTCATATAGCGTGTTTACTTTTATAGGTTTCACTAGCCTAAATCTTCAACCTTTGTTATTTGTGGCCAAATCTGGGGGTAATATCTCCAAAAGTAAGAACAGTTGAATTGCCATCTTTTGGTCAATCACAGTTACATAGTGGAACTTTAAACCAAATTAACCAATTACAATTATGAACACATTAGAAAAGTATTAAGCGAGGTACAGCCCCTGTAAATGTAATTGTATTTTTTTTTGACACCTGTTGACCCCCCTGCAAACCAATGTTGACATTCGGACACCACCGCCCTTCTGCTTTTCAGATATGTTTGAACCTTTTCTTCAAAATAATCAAAATTACAAAATCAAAAAACAATTTCTTTATTTTTTTCACAACAAAATCCACATCAAAGTTCCACACACACAAGTATACCATTACCCAGAGGTCATTGTACATGCACAGCGTATATCACCATATACATTCTCTGGGATATCAGCAAAGTATCTTGTGCAGAAAACACATGAAGACCTCGAGACACCAAGCTGATCTTTCAAGAATAGTTCTTTGATGAATGTTATCTTCAACATATCTGAAGTAAAGGGTGATATCATATGTCACATTGAATTTTCAGGGGGGCCAATACATGTCAATTGCAAAAATTAGGATTTTTCAAATAGGACTCTAACTTGCGTATACTAAACCTAATGTCCTTTATCAGTGTACTGGCAGAAAGTCATGCAGTGTGACTCTGGTTAACAAGACAACTGACATTAAAAATATTTGTAACCGAGTTCTGGAGACCCCCCCCCCAAACTTGTTTTCCCCCATGATATATTGCAATTTTTTTTCTTTCTACACCAAGAACTTTAAAAGTAAATGGACTATTTTTGAGCCAGATTTGAATTCTAACCCAACAAATATTCCACAGATAGTGATTTTCAGAGTTGGGAAGGGGTCCATTACAAGTTTGTGGCCCTCTCAAAATGTCTGTTGCATCACACAATGTTTAATGGTGACCCCCCTAAATTTCTGCAATGCTTTCTGGGAAAACGAAAGTCGGTATACGCTCCAAATTTCAGGATTTTAATTTCTCATCAATATCTATCATCACACCAAAAAAAAAAAATTCATACATGCTGCGGTGCACATCTCGAGTGTTGACATGGATAGCCCAGTTAAGGTATGTTAGGATCTGGGGGAATTATCACTTAGCATGCCATGTTGCTTGTACCTATAAGTGGTTTGTTGCTTGTACCTATAAGTGGTTTCACTTTCATTGTCAAGCAACTCAACCACCACACTTCGGAGTAATCCACAGCTCCTGAGCTCCGTTATATTTATAATTAATCCACCAAAAAAACAAAAATCAAACGGAGAATCGGGAGCGTACTTTAAATATTCGCTATAATTTTAAATTCCCAACACCTGCATCATAGCCTAAGATAGCGGGAAAAGTCCCCGGGTCCATTTGAGAGAGAGAAAATTTAAATGTAAACCCACATAGCTCATGATGTTGTCATGAAGATAATTCTGGCGAAGAATTGGTAATAGCTAAAAAATTGTATGGTAACAGTACTAAGACGTTCAAAATATTGTTTAATAAAAGACCAGTGAATATACCACGGGGTACCCAGGCCATTAATGGCGCCGCGCCGAACCGTGACCCGAACCCATACAAAAACTCCGCAACGCTCGGCCACGTCGGCATCGGCCACGCCCTTATAACGTACCAGCTGTATACAACAGCTCTGCACCATACACGTGTCCGAACATACTAAGAGAATCTTGCTTCAAGAAGATCTTTTTAACTATTACTGAGGCACACTCGACAACTTTTTTTCCTGGGGACGTGCCGTCGTGGGTACCTTATGACATAATATTATAGTAAACTGTAGTTAAGGTATCATCAATAATAACACCAATCATGTCACTCTTTTGACTTCGTGATATTTTGATGCAACGTGAAAGGAGTCTCCGACTTTGCTACACATTCGACTTTTTCCAGGTGTATCCTACAATATAAACATTTTATAACTAAAACTATTGAACGCCTTATTAGGATAATAGCAATTGGCAACTGTTAAGATGTTTTCTTTAACACGCTACCATTTTACCAATATGGTAGCTGTACTATTTCCTTTCTTCTTTTTGGCTATTTGTATATCAAGAATAATATTGTTGAACAATCATCATAGTAACTTTTCCCGAGAGCGAGTGATGTAGCGGTTAATAATATTTAGTATTATAACGTTATGGGAATCAATTCTTAGATTACGAAGATTACCTAGCAAAATTTTATGTCAATATGTAATCAAAAGTGTATCAAAAATAGGTATAATTAAATAGCATTTTTATACAATTTGATATAACAAACATGTCAAATAGTTTTTTGACATATTTTGAGTGTATCAAATTGGTGTCCAAAAATTTCAAAGTAATGTCAAAAAATCTGTCAAATTGAACTTAGAATTTTATACAGGTCAATTCTAGTCACATGGTGCAAGTGAAAAGCATGCATGTCAAAATGGTGATCAAAATATGGTTCAAAATTGTATCAAAAATTGAAACTTTTGTTTGTTTCCTGCCAGTATAATGTGTCAAATTATGTCAAATAATCCGACTTAGGATTTTTTTTGAAAAATAACTATGTCAAATTTAATGTCAACTTTTACTTAGACATTTTTTTTAAAATTTCCATGTTCAAAAATGTATCAAATCAAACTTATTATTTTCTGATAAAATTAGCCAATGTTTACGTAGCTTTACAATAGTGTAGGGCTCTGGTAGGAGTTTCATGTACATGACTCTTTTAGAAATTCACCATGCATTTTTCTTGTCATATATGACCAGTCCTTTCCCAATAGTTTGGGTATTAAAATCAGATGTGGTACAATTAATTAAATGCAGCACTCTGTGATTGCCTGGTGACTCCTAAGGCGCCAATTGGCTAATGTAATCAAATTCATGTTTTTTTTCAATATTGTACCTCAATTATTTGCATTTTGATTTATGTTAAATGTATCAGTACTGCACAACCTTTTGGACATAATTCATTGCTCTTAGGTCCATTTAAAAAAAAAAAAAAGACCTTCCATTGCTTAGTTTTAACCCCCAAATCTATGCCAAATTGGGAACTTATCCAAAGTTTAGGCTCAGATTTAACCCATTATCGTACGTAGAGCTGTACAACTTGAACCAAAAGTTTGTTACACAGTGGTTTCTAAGTAATCCTATTTCAAAATTATTATCTAAGGGCTCTCTATTTACTCATAGGGCCCATGTACCCAAATATCACCCATACCCCTAAGCAAAAGGTAAAGGGCATTTTTTTCCAAATGACATCTACTAAAGTAAATAATAAAATGATGTTTTTTTCCTCATTAGATGTTTGAATGTTACTTAGACTGTCGTACATATGGCTAACAACCAATGAATTTAGTAATCCATTTTCTCAAGTTTTGAGTTGTTATACTTAATTTAGACATATCCAGTTTTGCACCCATGGGCCTTTGCTCAAGATTTTACCTTTTACGAATTGGATAATTTTCTAACTGCAAATTTGAGCTAATATTTTCCGAATGGCCCATTGTTTTGCCCACACCACAAAAAATACTAGTATTGTTTAAGGGTCTTGTATCTAAAAACAATAGCAGATTCATGCCAACATTGTCAGTAACATTCACACATCTAAAGAGATAAAAAAGAATTTGTTTTATATTTACCTTAATAGGAAGGTTTTATTATTTGTTATCTTGGACATTCGTCTACAGCCATTAGATAATTTTAAAATATGGATTACTTAGAGTACCTAAGAAAAACTTGGCATGTTTTGGTAGCTCTACTATACAATAGATGGGTAATAATTCTTTCTGAGCTTTAGACTTTGATTTGCTCCCAATTGGCATCGATTTTTAGGTTAAAACTAAGCACTTGTGGTCTTTTTTTAACAATTTAACACTATTAAGGGAATGAATTATTCCAGATGGTTTGTAGTACGGATATTCAGCATAAATCAAAATATATCATTCATAGATGCCAACAAGAGTTTCATTGAAAAAAAAAAAATTATAATTTTTTTAGTTAGTCATTTGTCATCTATGGGAGTCACAGATGTGCTCCATTTAATTAATTGTACCCACAGCTGATTTTAGGAGTTTTCTAGTACCCCAATCTTTTTTTGAAGGACTAGTCATATAATAAGAAAATGCAAGAGTAAATTCGAGTATACATCCCCCATAGAGCCGATACTACAGTGATTTGATTTCTACACTGTTGACCTTAGGGATTTTGAGTTTGGGATCTCACCTTGTAAGTAGAGCAAATTCAAATGGCGCTAACAGACAGTTTACACGTTTTCTGCAATGCTGAGTAAATTAACCAATTATTGTGTCTCATAACAGCATTGAAATATGCAGTGGGATATCTGTGTCACAGATGAGCACTCTCCACAAGCCAGTATGAGGAAAATCAGGTTGCATATATATTTATAATCAAAAAAGAGCTAACTTAATATTTGTGAAAAGTTAAGGGTGGCAGAAAATTTGGCACCCATACTGTAAACATGTAACATTAGGCCGAGACCACATTTGGTGATGCAAAGTACCTAAGTAATTGCTAGATAAGAATTTTCAATACTAACTAGGGCTACTGGTTGTAACCCTAGCACTTCCTGAGAGAGGTTTATAGAAATTATATACTAATAAGACTATACAATAACTATTTTAGGCATTTCAAATATAACAGCTTGTTCATGTTGTTATACAAGTATCGAATCCCAAATAAGCCTTCATAAACAGCTAGTGACAATGCTAGAGTTGGGGCTGGCTGGAATACAATAAATTCAAGTGGCCTAAAGCAGTGATAGAATTAACATAATCACCCGTACACAATAACTTCATGAGTTTGAAAAAGTTTGAAATAACTATAGCCCTAGGGGAAAGTATCACTTAAAAGAAGCATTGGGCCAAAGGCAAAAACATTCAAATCTTTCAGTGGAAATCTACCAACAAAGCCTGTTTGTCAAAATACTGCGACCTGAAATTTTGCAAAACAAGATTTCTAAGTACTTAGTAACTACCAATCAACTGTACTCTCATTCAAACAATCATTTAAATGAAAGGTTTAGAGAAAGAAGCCAAATCCAAACAATCAAATCTACCAACAAAATCGTTTCGCATAATATCACCCTTATCACCTCCTATAAGACGGGCGGAAATTTTTACCCACGTTTAGTCCTGTGTCACAGACTGCGAAAGAAGTTATGTATATTATCTAAGTTGTACTGACGGGAGACTAACTTTACAATCACCCCCCATAGAGAAATTTGTGTAATGAAAACTAATTCTCAATATCTCAGGAAAACAAGGGTTCTATTGGAGAATATTTTTGGCATTAGAGTGGGTTCGAAATTTTGTTCTGTTACGAGAACTCCCTCAATTGGGTCTGAACCTATAAAGACGCTTTTGAGAAATGTGAACATTTCTAATCGTTAGTTTTTTTAACATACACACAGCTTCTAGGGACTCTGCGAGCCCACATTTTCCACGGTGCCAAATGTCCCTATATGCTGGCTAATTTAATATGCGTGCTCGTACTTTCCCCCCGCACCGCCGTATAACTCATGAAGGACCCATAATTTTGGCGCAACGATTTTTTTGGGGCAGGTTCCCTCAAAGATTTGATGTTTTGACTTCGTAAAGCTTCTTTCTTTCCAAAACCTTTCATTGATACTGTTTTGCATGAGTACTACCGCTGATGGTCATTATTTAGTTCTTATGAATCTGTTTTGCAAAAATAATCAGTCCATATAGGAGTTGAATTTTTGGTGGAAACAGATTTTCTTTGTACAATTTGAATTTGATAACTAAAGTCTTCTACATACATTCCCCTACGTTTTTAAGTCAACATGACATACATTTACTTGCTTCTCCGTGTTTTTCATTTTTTAAACAATAAAATTACCCTCTTCCCACCTTGAAAATGGTTTTCTTTGTTGCGCAAAAATATTACATAGGGCTTTTTTCCCATTCTCCCAATTCATGTAAAATTAACCTGTTTTTAGCCCAAATAATAGCAATTTTTAAAAAAATTTTGTAAAAATTTTCATTTTTTCTTCTTGACTTTTCAGATTTGGGGCTTTTTTAAGGCCAATTTGAGCTCCAGAAAAAAAAATTCGCCCCGCCGGCATCCCCTACTCGTAGGGCCGCCGCCCTTAACACCAGAGAAGGCTTTTTTTTTCGTTGCCTAATGTCCAAAATATGGTCAAATAGATTTCCTTTTGACATAATTTACATAATGCCTTTACCACATTTTTGACATCAATTTATTAGGCATAATATCAAAAGTATGTAAATACAAATTCTTTTGACATAATTTTGACACAATAGCATTTGATACCAATTTTGACCATAAAGTAATGTCAAAATCATGTCAAAATCTATTTTGACACAAATTTAACATACAAAAATATGTCAAATTGCTTCCTTTTTTGGATCATATTTTTTACATATTTTGACATAGTTTGACCAAGACTATGTCACCAAATGTCAAAAAATTTTGTACAAATTTGATATTTCAAAAATGTGTCAAAATTGTGTCAAAAATGGTCCCAATTCTTATCCTTTTTTTTTGACACAATTTTGATATATGTCAAAATTTATTCAAATGTTGGTAAGGGTAACAATAACCCGGGCCATAACCTCTCATTTCACGTGTTATGGATTTCCTATAAACAACTTTCGAGTTTTTCAGTGTGTTTTCAGTGTGATTAGTAGCGTTTCGTGTGATTAGTAAATAACCTCAAACTCACGTTTGATGCGCTTGTTCTATACCAACATTTTTTCAGTGTGATAGTGCTGTTCACAAGCGTCATTAATAGATGGCTCACAATTTCCGGTGGCGTTTCAGTCCATTTTCAGTGTGATTAAAATAACTTGCCAGTGAGGTCATTTTCATTAACTATGAATATGTAACATATATAACAAGGGTGATTTTGCATTTCTGAATAACAAAAGATCTCGTTTCAGGTGTGATTTTCAGTGGGATGTTTCTTTTGTTAAATTTTCAGTGTTCATTTCAGATTTCAGTGATTTTTTTCAGTGATTTTATTTCGTCGTGAGTCCCCCCTCAGACCATATGTCTTGGTCCAGGCAGTAGTTGCAGCTGGTAGACTTCTTATTGCTTTCTTTTCTCACCAATCTGTGACGAACTTGCCTGGGAT
>JAMKCH010078012.1:0-22346 GCA_023653785.1 Ophioderma brevispina | reverse complement strand
GAGTATTTGAAAAAGCGGGCCCGGGGTGGGTGCGCAGCGGATCCGATGCGGAATAAGAAATTACAGAATAGACAAATACAGCACTTATTGAAAATCTTTACCTTTGATGTAGTCCTAAATTATATTTATATTAATTATACGACGTGTTCGTGACTAATTTCAATTCATGATTAAAATCTGTCAATGATTTTGAAACGGTGATTTCTTAAACTGTAAAAACATCCCAATTTAAACATATGCAGTAGCCCCACTAGATCAGTGAGTCGCCTGGATTGTTCCCCGGTTTTGTATTTCTTAAATAGGCACGAGCACGTTTTTTGCGCGGATTACCATAATTACGAAAACATATACCCCGGCGACGTGGGGGACGATGTTTTTAGTTTATTAATTTGGTCAAGTTTCGGTTTGATTTTTAGGTCAACATTTCACAGATTTAGCATGAGCTGTTGCAACGTTTTATTTTTTAAAAATCGATCTAGTAGGGATGCGAAGACATCAAAGTCGTGTCAGATTTAGGAAATTAAAGTTATATGCACAATTAGTAGAACTTTTCCTTGAAAATAGCTGAATTGCCAAAAAAATTTACACTGCACAGACAAATTTACATGCAAGGGCCCAATGTTACACTTACATGGCATTTGTGCATACATGTAAACCCCCTAAAGTGCACAATGATCAAAGTTTTCATATATGGATGGATTTGGTAATTAAAGGACGTAAGTATACCAGAATTCTTGACTTGTGGCACCGGGGACCCGGTGTTTGATAGTCCTGCTAGCACGACCTGAATTTAGTCTTTCAACAATATGTCATTCAATGATCAGTATCTCAGGTCTGCAAGGGAAGTATCAGTTTGACTTAAGTTATATAAGATGACAATTCAAATACCTCTAATCAGGCTATACTTACAGCTCTGGTCTCCTTTGCTGAGCAAGATATCTTTCAAACGTTACATCACTGCTATAATTGTTGAAGTCTTAGGAAAATCTGTCAAAGGTGATAATTTTTCCATCAATTTTGGGTACTCCAAATTGTATTCGGAGCCTAAGTCCACAGCATCAACTCTACGGTGTTTTGAAACCACTGTAAAGTTGAAGCTGTTTTGGGCCAAACAGGGGTCAACCGGGGTCATGGTATAAGGTATATACTTCCAGTCGTAGGGAGCGATTAAGCGTATGGAGTATGACGTAACACTTGATCTTGGGTCCATATTCGGTTTGCCCGAAAACAATCGCTCCTGACGACTGGAAGTATATGATGGGCTGCTTTTCGCACACCGTGTGACCCTTGAACCTTGCTCTCGTATAGCGGAAGTGCTAATTTTCAAACTCAAAAAATCTGGCATTAGTTGAGGTACTTGACGATTCAAAGGACAATTTTATTGTTTTGTTGATTAGGCCAAAAAAAAAAAATAGTTTGTCTCAAAGCTGATGAGTGCCTTGAAAAGTAATGCGGTATGCGGTTATTTTTTTTTTTTTTTTTTAATTTTCAACTCTTGTTGTCGGGCAATAAAATATCATGTGCCATATGCACCCACTGATCGCAACTTTCACCGTGCTTGTACATCCACCATGGTATCAAATTCTGCAGTCATGGCAGTATCAACATCAGCGATTTCCTGTCTCAGATCCACACATGGATTTCCCCCAAACAAGATTTCAATTGCAATATCTTTAAGAGTTTTGTGCTTATCAGTTTGTGGACGATCATTTGTTTATAGTTGAAGATTCAACTTTAAATCGAGAAAACTGTAGCCATCGCTACTTTCCGAAGCACAAGTATATACGCGACGTTGCAATTGACCTATGACCCTAGTTCTGCTGAGGATAACCTTTTTGTCTTTCATCTTTTAACATTTGGACATTATCGTATATCAGCTAACGTAAAGGTTATGCCGCTGACATGAGTCTTGGTTTCAACAATAAGCAAATGCAAATTTAAAGTATCTGACATCGTCAAGATTTTTCAAACTACCTCAAACAGGATCTTACAATACTACAGAACAAGAATCCACATGTTGTTTTGTTGACCAACAAACGAACGCGTGTCGACCTTTGACCCGCCAAACTCCGAAACTGGGAACCACTCACTCATGACAGTTTTAGGGAGTAAATAATTCTACGTTGAAAATTCATCCAATTAGTACTTTTTCGCCGTTTGGATGAAAACAATGTGTGGATTCTTGTTCTGTAGTATTGTAAGATGCTACAGAGTCCTGTTTGAGGTAAGTTTTAAAAATCTTGACGATGTCAGTGACTTTAAATTTGGCATTTGCTTATTGTTGATACCAAGTCCATGTACAGCGGCATAACCTTTACGTTAGCTGATATACGCTAATGTCCAAATGTTAAACTAAAAGATGAATGAAAGAACAAAAAGGTATGCTCAGCAGAACTACCTATGACCCGCACACCAGTAAATAAAGTGCCGCATTGAAATACACGTAAATATACCCGTGTTGAATGCGCGATTTTGAAGTGAAGCGACAAGATTTTGCAAGGAATCATATATCAATGGATTGCACATCGATAAAACTTTAATATGTAATTTAATGCATGGGGTCATCAATTTGGTTTTGCGATATGCGACGCTAAACAGCCACTTTAGTGCCAGTTTCCACGCGTTTCGAGCCTGCACACGTACGGAAGTATATTGCCATTTATTTGGTGGTGGAGTGTTTTCACTTCGCATGCTGGTGCCCAGTAAGTATCGTTATCACCACGTCCACGTTAAAAATGTTCAGTCAGCCGCCGAGGAGTAGCAGATTGCGGAAGCGTGAATTTTCACAATTTCAGTTTTCAACAAAAATTCGGAGTTCATGACTTTTTTTTTGAAAAAAAAAAATAAAAAAGTTCGCATAATTTTTTTCAATTTTCGGCGAAATTTACAACGCGCGCGTCAGCTTTGAGACAAACCATTTTTTTTTTTTGGCCTTATGTTGCTGATGTAAGGATACATCCTGTTGAGGGAATTACTACATCAACCACAGCTTGATTTAGGTCATATGGGTTTTCGGAAGTTTTAATAAGAGGTCTTTGTAAGTTGACTTCACATGATTGCACCAGTGAGCCTTATTTATGAACTCAAACTCATAAGCTGCGATTGTAACTTGACGCCAAGATAACGTACAATGTTAAAGGTATAGCTGGCAAGTTACAATGATTGGAACTAAGGGGGTTTGAATGAATAACTACCGCTCTGGCTTTGTGAGGATCAATAGTCCTGCTGAGCATGACTCCTCCATGGCATGCATTAACTTGATCAAAGGAGGAGTCATGCCAAAATTGTGTTAACTGATAGGACCAAAAGTTTGTCTACATTCTTTCAATACTGTTTTTACTCTTCACACAAATAAATATTACCTGATTCCACCTTGAAAGTATTCCTTAGAGTGTTAGCAACAACGGATAGTCGTAAATCTTCATCAACTCTTTTAGAAGGTAAATTTCATGAAAGGACTGTGAATTTGCCGGTTGACTAATCCATGTTTTGTGTTGCAGATGGCCTTAACGAAAAATGCCAAAAGTTAAGATCGTAAGTTTCAAAAGGTTTATATATTGACTAGGAACAGAGCTCCGAGGGCAGCGGATGAACTGAAAAGAAAAGCTAGAATGTTTAATCATTCGACCAGTTAAAAAATTAATCATATCATGAATGTAAATGTCAAATGTAAGCCGATATTTAATTGTAAATATAATCCAAAACTAAATTTTGATGGCCTTTTCTAAATTTATAAAAAAATACATTCACCTGGGAAAAAGATAAAATTGTAGCGGTTTTTTAAGATGCATGTTATTGCCTAACGTAGTTAGGCAAAATCCAGTTTGAAAGCCTTCAGTTAAGTATTGTAAATACATATGCGTGACGTTAGGTGGTGGTCTCCTCTTACCAGCAAGTCCAATTTGAAGTATTGCATGTATCCAGAGTAATGAGCTATGAAGGGATGAAGAAACATACTAGATGATTCGGACTGGACTGAAAACAATTGGGCGTATTCTGCCAATCATCAGCCATCTTGGTCATAAACAGACTTTAAACAACTTCGCTATTCGAGAAAAAAGTCGCTATTTTAACTCATTCACGCATTTCAAATTGGATATTACTGGTGTAAAGGGTGGAAGAGTGTTTAGCGAAAGCAGCGGTGAAGCTTATGAATCGGAATCAGTATGATTATATGAAAATGGAGGTGAATGCTGTCAGTGGTCGAAATTTGAAGGCTACACAAACAAGTCCTAGCTGTTACCAGGTACAGCCTGTCTCAAACAAAAATGGTACAACCACAATGACGATTTTTTTCAACTATTAATCTCAACATAAGAAAGTAGTAAATCATATTAAAGAGGGAAAAGACCAGGCTTTCAGGATTTTTGTTCATCTCATTTGCTTGTTTCAATCGAGAGAAACTCCAGTTTACTGCGGAACACAAAAGCGAGTTTGTGCCACTTTCTGGTGATGTGAAACGGTAAAAGAATTACTTAAACATAAGTATTCACACTTGAGCAGAAATGAAATTGTAAAAAGGGAGGAACTTCATAACAAAGAATTCTAAAAGATACGAAACAGTTACGTAATGGTGGAAGTTATGACAAGTAAGTCTGGTTTTACGATTAAGCGAATAACATTCGACATACCGCTGTTGTTAGAAGAGAACATAAGCGTTAACAACAACCTGGGAGAGAGTTTTTATCATGGAACGCAAATTTTTTTAGAATGGAACCAACATTTGCGCACCTTGCTTCCAAATTCAAAATTATTGAATTCAACAATTAGTAAAATGCACAAAAGATAGGGATATTTTTAAACATGTCTTTGGGAGTTGGCAGGTTTATTTGGGCATAAAGTCCTTCTGGCATGATTTTAACAAAATACCAATTTGTAATCTTACTATAATTTGCAAAATGTTGATGTATGTATGTATGTTCGTAAAGGCTCCGTCAGGTTCGATCCATATTTCGCCAAATTCAAATGAAAGGTGGCGTGAGGATACCGACGGCTTATCGATCTTTTGGACGAAATCCGTTCAGAATGATGGAAAAACAAGGAAAATGTGCTCGGTTGCTATGTTAAATTACCATTGGTTTGCACGCGTACTAAGCGGGAGAGCGGGTGAGGTGCGACGGGTGGTTACGCGTGGGACGCTATCTGCGGTACGCAAACGGTTACGCGTGATACGCTACATGCTGTATACGCAAGTAACAGGAGCCTTATACATTGTGTACGGTAGTGCTAAACCACCGAGCTATATTACTAACGGTGATGTGGGTAAAGAAAATAATGATCATTAACAGTTCATGTTATTATTTGCTTGAGTGTGATGGAACGTACGGGTTAGAAAACACGCGGGGAAGTCGTTTTGAGATTAGTTTTGAGAAAAAAATGAAATATACGGTAAGTTACGGGATGTAATATTGCGGTTTTAGTTAGAAAATAGGAAGTAGGCGAGCAAGGCTAAGTAAGGGATATGCTGGAAAACTATACGGGAACTGAGTTGTGGAAAAAATACGATCACGGGATGTTGCGACGGGGGAATGCATAAAAACTGCAGGATGAAGGGACAAGTTTATACGGGAAGTTGAGGAGTTATGAGAGGGAAAAAATGAGGATAGATCATATGAAAAAGTTAATGGAAAACTTATAAGGGATTAAATATTGGCATTTTTATTATTATTAAAAAAAATACGGAGAAAATGAACTAACATTTGTAACTAAACGAGAATACAGGATATGATACGAGAAATTGAGTAACTAAAAGTGTTTGTGACCGGGGGAGTCTTAAACTTCAGGATGACGGGTAATATACGGGAGTGAATTAGTGAGTTGTGTATTCCACGTAGTTTGATTATGACGGTGTGCATTGTGTACTTCTTCAGTGTCGCTCAGTTTTAGTGATCATTTCTGGGGGTTTTCAGTGATCGCTTCAGTTCAGGGATCGATTCTGTTTTCAGTGATCGCTTCTGTTTCAGTGATGGCTTCAGTTTCAGTGATCTTTTTCTCTTCCGTGATCGCTCCCGTACACTAACTAGCGGGAGGCCCGCGCGAAGCGCGGAGGCCTCGACTGAAATTCAAAGCGCCATTTCATTGTGTGAAAGAAAATAAGTGTATTGTTTAACATTTTGAAAAGAAGATATTTATAATTATGTTGACTATTAAAACTGTGTCGATAAAACTAGACTTCCTTTGTTACTTAGTATGTGTGTGTTTCTTGTGTCAAGTTCCAATCTTTTGTGTCTCAAGACAGCATGGCATTAACTGCGAAACAACCATGTCCATGCATAAAAGTGGCACAAATCGATTTTGGTATATCGCACTAAATTATTATATCTATGGATTGACAAAGCAAATAAAGATGAAACAAACACCCATTGGGAAAGACATGGTCTTTGTTCTTTACTATTATGCCAAGTAAGAATAACTTATTCGAAATTCATAATTTAACAATTGTTTTCTGATGTACCATTTTTTTTGAGACAGGCTGTAGTGATTTGGGACTCAAATATAGAAGTTAAAGGCATACTGCTTAAGAAACTCATGTGAAGTCCCAATTATTGGGGCTAGGGAGAGAGATAGTAGGGCATCATAGCAGAAAAAGCAAAGAGCAACCCGGGCCTACTAACAAATCCCCAATATTTTTGATGACAGACTGTTGCTGTCGGGTACAAGCGCTCAATCAGGCGATGTCGCCGAATCTGACGATGTCGCCCAATGGGCGATTTCCATCGCCAAATACGGGGGTTTGCTATTTTAGAAAAATACCAGTGAGATCAAACTAGGCCAAATGATTCTCACAAAAATATTTTGCCAATTAACTTTAATACACTATCGACAATCCAGCGGGTCAAAACATTTTTCATTCGGGGACTTTTTCTGCTCATGAGGTTAAAAGTGGGGAGTTTTAGAGGAAGAAAATCAAATTTTGAGATGCGCACCATTGCCAGAAAATCGCCTGTTTCATCGACTTCAGGCGCATATCCCCAGGCACATCTGAAATAAAGTCCCAGAAATGAGTGATGAGGCGATTGCATATGACTTGGGTCCAACTTTAACCTCATACATCAGGAGGTAAAGTTTAAAAAGCAATAACTTTCCATAAGAATGACAGAAGAATTTTACATCGAGGTGAGTATAATCCGAAAGTGAAGCGTAGCTCTGCACATGCGCAGTAGTTTTAGTTAGTTATACAAGGTTTAAATCCGGTTCTGTCCCCGTTAACGACGGTGGCCGGACTAACCTCACTCAGCAATACTGCTGTTGTGACATTTATTGGAGCAAAAGGTATTTGACCGGATGCCCTTCCTGACGGAATCACAGTTTTCGGCGGTGGGCCTTAGCCTTTGGGCAAACCATGCACACCATGCAAGGCAGCATGTGCTGGAGGCCGCATTAGCTCTCCCGAGCGACGCCTGGTAGGTGGAATCCAGGATCTTCTTGTTCATTCTCCAGGTAACCAGCGCCCTCCTCTCAGAAATCCGATGGGCGGTTGACGGTTTAGCCGCGACTAACTCGCGCCCTGCGTGACAGGTGTACTGGTTACCAGATACCAGTAGCCAGGCCCTCAAAGGAAACATGGACCTGACCTAGGAAACCGACCTGACCTGACCTCGGAAACCTGACCTGACAGTAAGGCCGAATAAGTTATGCGCAGGCTCGCACATGTGCAGTAACAGCCAAATATGGCGATGCACATACAAAATGCCTACTGGAAAGTAATTCCAGCAGCGGGGAGTTTGAGTTAGATTTATGCACTTTGAACTTTGATTTTCCAAATCATTATGACGGAATAAACGGTGATATAGATGTACTAAATCAAAGTTTTAACAAAAAATGGAGTAAATGATATTTTATGGTGAATATCACCCCAATTGCCGTAGTCGCTCAATCGAGCCCGATAACAATTGCACTCAAATAAATGAATAAACAAATTACAAAATGCAACAAGATCAACCACTTAAAATATCAGCATTAAGCCTGTCAGACCAGAGCAGGAAATTGTAGATTTCCTATACCGGCCTTGTTATACATCTTGGGAGATCAAGTTGGTTGGAACTTCATAGGTTTCGACCATGCTTGAGTTTTTGTACCAGGAAGCATATTTTGGACGTTCAGATTCTGAAGACTAAGACCGAAGCCTAGGAGTAAATGCTCCGTCTTTCAACCAGCGAGCAGAGCTCAAGCTGCTTCAAAGCCTATGCGTAGGATCCATATTGATTTCCCAAAATTATGACGGCCAAGCACCGTTTCTGAACCGAGCTCCATTTTGGTCCACTTTGATGTTTTGTTGAGACCTACGTCTGCCACAAAGGGGAAGCATATTCAGCACAGGAATTACCTGCAAAGCTTTGATTTGTATATTCATGTATTTGTATTTGAGTGCAATTTGATAGCCCGATTATTACCTGCAAAAAGAAATTCAGTATTTTGTTTTATTGAATGTGATGTACTGTAACTTGTTTGCATGGATATGCGATCTGCTTTTTAGTATGCTTGCATGCTTATATTTAAGTGTTCAATATTATTTTTCTGTTTAATTGTTTGTATATATTTATGTATCTCAATGTCTTGTATATGTGTAAACAATTCAGGCGGACCAAACCATCATCTCTGCGCTATTGCCACCAGCGGTCCATAACGGTGCGCTTTAAATTCCTTCTGATAATGCCAATGCAGTCGCTGGTTCTTGGTATTGTAAATATTGTATGGACACTTACAGACCACATATTGGAGATGAATTATACATGGATTAAATCAATTTTACAATAATCATAAATTTTTTATTTTTAACTGATTTCAGTTTTTTGTAATATTTCAAATTAACCATTAACCTAAACGTACTGACGATAAACATTTAATCTTAACAAAATATACGATGAAAATACTATTAAACGATTTAAGGAAATATAGCATTCCCTTTTAGATTTTGCCTCCTTCAATGTAGTAAGCTTATCACATCTTATTTAATTACTACCGTTTTCAGCTCTTGTACCTATGCACATCACACTGTGCCCGCTCATGTTCCACATACCTATTATAAAATATATTGACAGTATAACCAGAACTTCCTTGAATAAAAACTTTACCAACCGTCATATAATCTTCTCACCTTATAGCTTGTAGCGATACCATCTGCGCTACAACCGCCACTGAAAAATCACCCCTAACTCTCTCTCACATCCAATAACGTCACGGATGGCTTTACTCTTTTCATGCTCATGCCCACAATGAAGTCTTAATAAGAGGACGCGAGTGTTGGTCGCGGTGACATACTTATCAAATGATCGGAATTCCACTAAGCTCCAGTAATGTACCCTTCTAACACCTAATTAATAGTCGTAGAACCTGTATCACACCACACGTGTTGTACCGGGGGCTTTCCGGGCTTAGTATTTTTATGTTATGTTCGTTACTCTGATCTGCAAATGAGCGCAACCACCACTAAATATCCACTCTGCTGGTCCGGTCTGATTCTCAAACATGAGGCCAACGCGTTTGCTAGAGGCACTCAGCATTTCACCACTAATTATCTCTACCAGACAGAATCAACACTGCATTACAGATCGTGTCTGAAAGCTTACAAGCTTCATTGTTATGTTTAGAACTTGCATTTTGGAACATACTAGTTGCCTGCTTGAAAATCTTATCATGCAATCTTCCCCCCGTACTTGCCATGTCACATTATTACATTGTTAATACATATGCCCTCACGACATCCGAGCTGGTACCTGATTTTTCCTATCCGTATTGATCAATCTTCACCTCTACTCGCGTGCATCATTATCTGCTTGGCACTACCTATTCCCACCTCATTTGACACATATAATTACAAGTCTAACCCATCCATTCAGTATCTGAAACCAGGGCACTTCCATACAACAGATATCAATCTTACCATTTCCCAGTATGCACATATGACTAACAACCATAGACATAAAAATAGTTCAGTTGATATTCTAAAAATAAATTACACCCAAAAAAGAAAAAGAACTATGTACGAGCACTCATTTAAAATTGAAATTAAGTCAAACTAATTGGGGCCGATGGCGTGTTACGATATTACTCTGACTGATAATCATTATAACATGTTCATCAAATAAATTCACTCTCCATTACGATAAGCATTTCCCTAAAATTAAAAGAAAATAAACAACGTAAAGAAAGCAAAACTTGGATTACTGCTGGGGAAGAATTAAATCAATTAAAATAGAAAAAACGATACAAAAATTTATAAAGCATCCAATGATTTAACAAAAATGAACTATATTAAAATTTAGAAAATAAATTAACTAGCTTAAATCAAGTCTTCTCGAAAAAAAATACTAACTCTAACTAAATTTAAACATGTACAAACAGAATAAAAGCAATGGCAAACAATAACAATTGTCATCGGCCAAAAACTCAAACCTCAAAGGGCTCCTTCCGATTGTTGGGATGGCGTGTCAAGATTTCAGACCCAGAACTTATCTCCAACAAGTTCAACTCTTTTTTCGCCAATGTTGGTCCTTAACTTGCCTCTAAGATCCAGTCTTCTTCTCATTTCATGTGCTTCTTGATGATCCCCATTCAAATCCAGCTTCTTCAATCCAGTAGATGAAAAGGAGGTTTGACAGAGTTTAAGAAATTCAAGAATGCAAAAGCGACAAGGCTCTGAAATGTTAGCCCCTCGATCGTTAAGCGGGTCATTGCCTTTCACTCCAACCTTACCTACAACTTTAACCTTTCCTTATCAACTGGTATCTTCCCCTCAGCTCTTCAAGGGGGCGAAAGTCATTCCTGTCTTCAAAAAGGCTGATCCCCTGTTCTTCTCCAATTACCGCCCTATATCTCTTCTTCAGTGTTCCAAAATCCTTGAGCGTCTTATCTAGACCAGACTTGATTAATTTTCTCACACGCTTCAACATTTCTTCCATGACAACCAATATGGCTTCGCAAAACAACACTCAAACCGACCGTGAGCTTCTGGAATCTATAACAACACTCTCTTCTTCCCTGCTCTCACTATCACACTAATGGTATCTTCCCGATTTATCCAAAGCCTTCGAAACCATTGATCATGATATTTCTATCTTGCCAACTCACAACCCTATGGTATCGTGTCTTCCTTAGATCTCTCGCCAGTTATATCAATGATCCAATTCACTTTTTTGGGTAAATCTCTTTGACCTTCTCCCAGTTCCCTGTGGTGTACCTCAAGTGCTATTACATGGGGCCCTTGCTTTTTCTCCTATAGTCAATGATATCTTCTTCTTCCAAAACACGTCTTCCTTTGTATTAGTGTCGCCATTGACACCAACATATTTCTATCACACAAAACCTTAACACACTCTCAAACTATTTAACAAAGAGTTAATAAATGTATACACGGGTTTGAAGCCAAACAAACCTTTCGCTTCTTATTGTATCCAAAACTAACTATATTCACTTCACAAAGAAAAAAATGACACACCACCAACCAAATCATGATTGCAATCCACCCATTCACCCCGTCGACATACAAAATTTCTGGGTGTAATAATTGACCAAAAATCTTTCCTGGAAACAATATAATATCTCAAAAAACTACAAATCACAATTTCTAGAAAGGGATTCTTAGAAAACTCCCAACACCCGTCCAAACAATCTTATTCTCTTTTATCCAACACCACTTATACTACCGTTACATATCTTAAGTAACCATAGCCTGGGCAAATACAGACATAACATTGATAATAACACTGTCCATGGACTTCTCCTATTTCGAATAAATGGACAATATATCAAACTTCAAAAACGAGCCATACGTCTCATTAAGCAATACTGAATACACATCTCATACAAACCCAAGTTCCCAAATCTAAAATACTCTTACATTTATGATTTAATAAACTACTACAAAACAGCGATTTTTTTTTTCATGTATCGTTACAAACTCAAACACCCTTACCAAATCATTTTCTACACTATTTTCCAAACATAGTGATTAACACACATATAAACACAGATAAGGCAAACAAAACATCACAACAAAACCCTCATCCAAACCATTAAGTACTCAGTAAAATATCTGGTCCCAAAAATATGGAACACACTTAGTAACAGTATCACTAAAATCTAAAACCATTAATGCTTTTTAAATTTAATCGACAAAGAGTTAATTAGGAAAATATTAAATTGAACTTTGTTAGCAGTCATAAACATGTCATAGTATTTTTCCCCTCAAATTTTCCTGTGTTATATGTTTGACCACTCAATAATTGCAAACCTTTTATCCTTCTATTTATCGTGTCTTTACTGGTTCGCACGCACCATGTTGTCTTTTGCCCTAGCCTGATCTTGTTAAAAAAATAATAATGTCAATTGTCCTCGTTCCGTTCGTCCTGTCCGTCTGTCTTGTGCATGGTCTTGTCCACCGCTAGTTAAATTATTAATCATAATCAGTGTATATTTAGGTGGGGTCATGCTCAAAGTCCATCAGGACTGTATGGCCTCTCCCGCATTTGATATCACTCGCATTTCAACATTCTGTATATTATGTTTCCCCTCTTAAAGATGTCAAATTTATTCCCATAATAACAGTAAAGAATTGTATCATGATGTAAGTATTGGCTGAATGATAATGCTAATAAAACTAAATTGAATTGAAGGAAGATATTTGTAAAACTGCACATAGATACTTGGCGGGAGGCATTGGACAGGCTTCAAAAACTACAACATATACATCTTTGAGACAAAATTGATATTATCTGTTTCAACCTTGAACATCCAAACTAAGGTCATTGTGAAAGGTCACACCCAGTAGTCATGTTGGTCGTCTCATAAATTGCTTCACCGTTAAGAGTGTAATTAGGAAATTTGGTTCCTTCTTTAGGGTACAGATATGCATTATAGGGGCATTTCTCGGCTTGGGGAGATATCATTTTCAGATGCACCACGTACCAAGTTTGTCCAGATCAGGTTTTAAGCTTGGAGGTTATAATAGAAATTTAGGACCGATAACTTCTCCCAAGGGTCAAGTGGTCCACATACTTCCAACGCAAGGGGGCATCCATGACACAGTCATTCGCCACCGCAGAAAAAATAATTGGGCCAAAATTAGTGCCTTGAGGCACACCTCCCCACACAAAAAGGGAAGTGGACGACCTGCCCTGGATCATTACCATTTGGGTACGGTTACAAAGAAAATCACAGATAACAGGCATTATGTTCCCACGCACGCCAATATTAATCAACTTGTTGATTGCTACATTATGGTTGATCCTGTCGAAAGCCTTAGTGAAATCAATTGCACAGAGGGTAGTATAATGAGCAGGTTGGTCGATTCCCCTAAGGACTGTGTCGTCAAGATCAACCAAATAATGTGTGGTAGAACTATTTGGCATGTTCCCATATTGCTTACAATCAACATGAGGGGAGAAATCTTCCAAAACCCAATCGGCCAAGAACTTCTCATTTGAAGAGCTTGCCAAATAATTTAACAAGACTTATTGGTCTTAACTTGTCGAGAGTCTTTGCATTGCGGACTTTGGGAATGGGTGTAATAGAAGATTTTTTCCACACATCAGGGAAGACGCCATTCTGTAAGCAATTATTATAAATGTGGGTCAACGGATCAGCTAATTCAATAGCAAATTCTTTAGTCAGTTTTGAGGAAATATCATTCGGGTGAGCGGCCTTGTTTGTTTTAATGTTTTTCAAGCTCTTGCAGACTTGTCCAACAGTTAGCTCAGGTGGAGGCAAGGTGGGTCGATAAGCGGGTAATGTGGCAAGATCCAGTTTGGGCATTTGGTTACAAACATTAGCAAAGTGTTCATTTATGATTCTTGCTAGTTCCTGCGGGTCCTTTGCCAGATGGTCCATGTTCAAAGAATCGGAAGACTTCAACCCAGCAAGGTTTTTAACATGTTTGTGCCATTTACCTGCGTTATTATTTCGCAGACCATCAATGTTGTTATTATAATATTTTGCTTTAGCACCACAAATTTCTCTTTGAATTTCATTACGGTATTTTTTATATTTTTCCATATTGCCACTTTTATAGGCCCTGTCACGCGTTTTCATCATGCTTTTTAATTTTCAGTAATCCATGGTTTATCCTCCTCTCTACATTTCACCACTTTTTCATGAAAATAGAATTTATATTTCTCAAGCATAACTTTTTCAAAACTAGAAGCCTTATCTTTGGCTGTCTCAATGGAATATATATCATTCCAATCTTCAGATGTTATCCATTGTCCAAATGCACGCTTGGCTGAGTCAGTAAATGGACGCACAGTTTTACGGTACGCTTTAGGCGCGGACAACTGTAGATTTGGAAATAGAGTAACACAACAGTGCTTACTTTTTCCAAGTGGAGAAAGTTTGGAGGGTTCACCATAGAATTCTGACATATCGGTAATAATTTTATATTTATATATTTCACTCTTGTACGTAGGTATGTTTAGTCTGACCCATAACACTTCAAGATTTTCAGGAACAACAACGTCAGGAGGAATATCACTCTTGATGTAGTCCATGACAAAAACAGCCACACCGCCACCTTTTGTTTTATCATGGCAATTTCTATCATTACGATAACAGTTATATCCCAGGCTCCAAAATAACCTAAGGCACCTAAGGCAATTTGCCTTGGGTGCCCCTACCATTTGCCTTGGTGCCCTAAAAAATTTGCTATTCTATAACATGTAATGCCTTGGTGCCCTTTTAAAATTAAGCTGAATTGCCTTGCCCACCCTAATTCTTATTTTGGAGCTTGATATCCACTGATTAGGTTTAAATCATCAGCCATATTTCTAAACCAGGTTTCTGCAATCCCTGCAACACAAACATTATGTTGGTCAAGAATGCACTGTAACTCGTCCAGCTTGTTTCTTAAAGAGCGAGGGTTCGTAAACAGGAAACTCGGCAGTTGCGGACTATGCGCAGCTCTTGGTATATTTGTAATAACCCGATTTCTAATCATTTGAGCCCCATTATTTAACAACTCCGATCGTTGACTAATATGGACTTTAATGTGTTTATGTGTGTGTGATCCACCTCTACAGCCCCTTCTCAGTGTTCGAAATACCACATGCACACATGCACAAATGCATGCAACTTTTTGGCTGTGCATGTAAGCTTTCACTATTACCTGCACATGTGCATGAAAAATGTTAGTCATGAAATTGATACATCTGAACAAAATATCATACTCCATTTCAACTTGGAGATATGTTGTAAATTTTTGAATACATGTATAAGGTCAAGAACACACATCCTTGTGTGTACACACATCCTAAGTGGTAAAATAACGTACTTGTGGTATCACATTGTTATTTTCCTTACCAGGAATAATAATAACATTGCACTGCCCATGTAACAATTATTTTGTGCATGTAACTTTTAGAGTTGCATGCACAAGTGCATGGACTTTCTCATTTATATTTCGAACAGTGGCCCTTCTTCTCCTTTCGATTCCAAGGTCTTTGATTCTAAAAAAAAACACCTCATCACTAATGCTCTGTTTCTTTTGTAAGGATAAAAGTTCAGCCTTGGTATAAGCATAAATCGGTTTATTAAAACTATCACTGTTCACGCCAGCATCAGAAATCGCGGTACAGTGAGCATCAATAGCAGATTTATTGTTTACGTTCAGTCTTGTGAGACTTGCATCTCCAGTGCAATCACCATCACTGTGCCTGTAGTATGTGTATGGCTATATTACTAACGTTCTGAAAAGCGAAATCAAATTTTCCGCCAAAAATTGAGCTTTTAAAGTTTCTCATAGCTCGCCAATTCCAGTCCATCTTGGTCGTAGATGTATTTGGCAAGCTGCTGACAAAGCGATTTTATGTCACAATTCACAAAAAACACCCGTTAAGAAACGGAAAATAATTACGGAGGCAAGGCAATCATCCATGTACGTCCGCTTGCTGACCCAGCGACGACTTTTTTTTTTTTAAGCGACAAAGAGTTCGAAAGACCGCCCACATGAAAGTGATAAAGGTCACTCCTCAGTCTCCTGTTGTCGCTTACCCAAGTGAGGCAGCAAGTCATAAACTGTGTATCAGTTGTTTTAGGGGGGGTGTGTGATATGCTAAACGACAAATACAAATTTAGACGATGATTCATCGAACATGAACAAGGTAGTTTCGGACCGACAAACCTATAATTGATCCCCCATCTATAGGTCTACATTGGGTTGCGGGCAATATGGGATCCCGGCGTAAAAGCTTATGTACAGTCCCAGAAGCAATTAGCATGCAGACGTTGGTCACACCTATGCCCCATTGAGCAGTCCTACGGGGATTAATGTTAACTAAGGCATTTAAGAGTTGTTAATTCAATGCGATTACTTCACGTTTGAAGGAAAAAACTCGGCAATTTTCATCCGCTCCTATCCAGGATTCTATGGCAGCAAGCGGACCATGCGTTTACATCTCACGAGGGTATCTATAACCAGACGCTCCATTGGCCACTGAACTGTGGAGAGGTCAGGTCATATGGCATGGCTGTGACAGGGATGCGATCCCCGTGTTTCAATTTCAGTTGTTCAACATGGCTCATTTTGGAGCTTAGGTGATTGCGATATTGCAGTATACACAGCAGGGACATTATGATGAAACGGTCACCAATCAACTCCCTGTGCTAAGACAATGACATCACAGGATTAGCAGTCTAGCTCAAACGTGTAAATCATTCGTACACTAGACAGCAGTGAAATTTTATCAGTAAAAGATTTCATAAGGACGTCTTACGTTAAGACTTAAAAAAGAATTAGAATAAGGTGTACTTAATTGTTCAAAATTTCTGTTTTGAAAAAAAAAATGTATTTCCAAGTGGCGGACGCTGGTAGCGCCACTTACCTGTTGCCACGTGCCTGGATGTAACAACAACGATTTGCCTATGCGCAAACATTCAAATGCAAATTTTGACCGCAAAATCCAGGATGGTAAACGAAAGCAATAGCGACCATTGATCAACATGAGATTGCCCGCACGAGAGTGTCTGGTACCTGGGGAAGTATTCATGGCATTTTCGGCATGTTACCCTAACAATTCCACATAGTTACTATTCAGAAGAAATTGCATTCGTGCTTCACTACTGTCGCTGAGACGTTTAGGAATGTTGCAAAAAGGAATTTTGAAGAGCACCTTAAGTGGGTCCATTGTTCCCGTTTAGAAAAAATCGGCTTCGTGAAGGGTACTTGATCGACCACTAACAAGCGTAACATGAAATTTAGAAAAAACACACTTACCCCTTGCATTGGTAATGATCAATGACTCTTTGTATAGAGGCAGTGCTGTCAACAAGATCAGGCCATTTGTCAACAGATGGACCCGTTGTGCTGCTTAGGAAGCCCCAGGATCCAGTAAATTGCTGATTTTTCTTCAAAAGTGAAGTAGTTAATGATTGCCATTGATAGTATTGACCGCCAAAATGATATAGTGATTAAACGTCTGCATGTATAGTTACCTCTTGAAATGTGCATTTAGTGTGCTCGCTGACAAGGGGATATTGCCCGCAATGGTATGTTGTAGACCCGGGGGAATACAACCCTTGCATTGAGGTACCGAAACTAGGCATAGTATACAAAGAACCAACCAAAAATAAGGTGACAGGAGGCAACAACAAAAACTTAAGAAGTTCTACAAGAAAAATGTTCCACTTAACGATATCACAGGGATTAATAACGGCGGTTTAATACTAGTCCTAGTAAACTTAGGACATCAATCCCTTAACCATTAGCACTGGGCATTATCGAAAGCTGATTATTCATGTCCCTAGTACGTGTACTAAAGTTTGTGGTTGCTCGATCACAAGTCATTGGTAATGGCTTGTGGTGGTGTCAGGATTGTTCAAATAGTATGGCTGATTCCGGGGGCCGCGTGTATCCATTAAACGGACGTCCTAACATGGCCCGCTATTGAGGCCGGGGGCGGATTTGGGAGCGTCAGTGGTTTTCACCCTACTCTGATTCGACACTGACTGCGATGTTTTTACATTGTTACCAGTTGTGATTCTCTATGTAAACGGGACCGATGGCTTAAGGTCCCCTCCGAAGGACGGGATGCTTTCATGATCCATTTGCCCAATTCCAAGTAACCATGGAGGAGAGCGGTATTTGTATTAAATCAATAGCTGGTATACAGATCAAATCCAGGAATTTATAGTACCCGAATAAATCCCAGCAAGTGCACGACCCCACCGGGATCGAACCGGGAAATTTTGATGGTAAAATTGCGCCAGAGGCAAAGCACCCAGTACTAAAGTGACCACACGATATTTAGGACACACAAAGTGACAACACGATATTAAGGAACACAAACTTTGCAAGGTTAACATAGACAAAAATACTGCCAATGAGCAGATCATCTGTGAATTCTTGCAATGCCTATATTGCTCAATACCATTTGTTTTGCAATTTGATATCCAGAAGTTTACTTTGAAAAGAATAGGAGGGAACGATTCTTATCGATGCAAAAAATGAAGTCATGCAGCGAGCAGAAGTTTTAATTATCAAAGGTTAAAGGTTGTACAGCGGGTGTGTGTTTACAAAACCCCAAACCACACCCACTGATGAACAAAATCCGTTTTCCACCACATCCCCAGACGAACGTCGGCCAAGCTTCAGCCCGCCCGCCCTCTGCAACTCTCCCCCAACAGAAAAAAAATAGACGACAGTAATTAAGACATAAAACCACAAACTCAACGGTTATACGTGGGTCGGTCAGGGGTGTTTCGGACGTCCCTTTGACCCCAATATTGACCATGTCCTTGTCCAATATTTATAACAATACAGAAATAACCCAGCTGCTTTTAGGTGTTAAAATAATGGCCAACTTCTAAATTTGTGTTCCATGGCCGTCATCGCCTTGACCAGTACGGCCACACATGCCGGCCCGCCCGCCTCCGTGAGCAAAGTACTTGAATGACAGGGGCGCACATGATACTGCTAGAGACTTCTCTTCCGAAGCGATACAAAAAATTAAAATAAATAGCAAAATGGGCAAGAAACCCAGGGCTCTTAACACAGCATAAGTCAATATTATCCAAAGAAGGAGCGTCCACTATCTAGTGTCTTATGGCTTTGAAAGGGAGAGAATGTCGTCATCCCTATATTTGCTGAGTTGTTGGAAGTAGTATTCAATTTGTCTCAATTGAAGAAATCCGTTGTTTTAGATTGGATTCCGAGTCACATGGTATTCAAGGCAATGAAATAGCTTGAAAAGGTTGATGTATTAGCAAAAGAAGCCCTTAATATGAAATAACAAACATTGAGATTCCCTTTAAAGATTTTAAGCTTCAGTTAAAAGCTATATCAGAAAAAGGTGGCAAATGCTGTGGGATTAATTTCCTAATTATAAAATGATGCTTTCAACCAAATGTTGGAGCTGTTGGTAGTAGTTCAGGTTTGATTGGACGAAGGGACGAGATGGTATTAGCGCGGATGTAAAATTGGTCATAATTATATGACCATAGTCATTTGCTTAATAATAAATAATTACTAAAATAATTACAACCATCTTTATAGCGCATTACACACAGAGTACCAATGCGCTGGAGAAAGAGAACACAGAAAGAGAAATACATGAATAGCAAATACAACATAGATTTACAGTGTTAGAATTATAGCAATTTCAAAGAAATGAGTCTTAAGAATGATTTAAAATTGATCAAAGAGTTTGCAGTCTTGACTTGCGTGAGCTGATTACATAAAGTAGGTGCAGCAACAGAGAAAGTACGCTGGCCATATGATTTTGTGTTGAAAGATTCGTAACAAGTAATGAGTGCGAGTTTGAACGAAGATTTGCTAGAAGGTTTGTAAACGTGAAGAAGTTCTTGAAGGTAGATTAGAGAGGCACAGCCATGAATACACTTGTAGGTGAGAAGAATCTTGTAGTAATCCGGAATTACAGGTAGCCAGTGCAAATCTTGAAGAACGGGAGAAATATGATACGGGAGACCTCGCCAGTAAGAGTTTAAAGCCTGGCAGCTTAGAGGTGAGCCAGTCCCCTCGAGTTGTATTTCCTTGTGATGTGCTCTTTCTGTGAAACATGTATTACTTGAGTGCTTTGATTATGCGATTATTCGTAGAAGCTATTACAGTGTCCAGATTTGAAACATTATTTCAAGAGATTAGGCCTTTAGGTTTAAATTCCTGAAGGAGGCGATTTGAATAAATATTTTTAACTTTTAAAAAGGGTTGTGATTAGTATTTATTGTGAAGTATGTTTAAGGTTTGATGTTTTAACGTAATTATAAATGATAAAACTAATGACACGTATATAACACCCAATTGTTGTGAGTTGTCGTTAAATTTTAATACTCACTCAAAGAAGGAGCGAGTTTTGGCTGGATTTCTCCACAAAGGGGTGGGGCTTAATATCTTAATAGGGAAAATAGAATCACTGACGAAAAAACACGAATGCGTAGTTCGCCAGTGGCGTGCATAATAAACTCCCTCATTATTGAAACTCCTTAGGGTTCCAGGTCGATATTAACAAATTGCATATCTTGAGTGCACAAGATGACCCCAAACTAATATACACAATTTTATCAGGCGAGCCCTGGTGACGTCATACCTCTGACGTCACCGGCGACCCCATCATTGCTCGTCCTCTTTCCCTTTTGGGCTCTACCTGACCGGTGTGAGATGTATATGTTAGCTACCGATGCGAGTAGAAATTCACAAGGTTTGGCGGGTATGGGTTCGGCCGTCAGGACTAGGGTGAAAACATTAAGTTTACCGTTAGCTATGTCTTGAGTCCGTTTTAGGTTTTTTGGATTGCGACTTCGGCGAAATCTGGCCAAATTCGCTGAAGCCGCAGGTTCAAGATTTGGTGCTTGCCAATTGCGGAACCGGTGTAAATTTCCCAATTATAACTATTAAACTACTTGAGTCAATTTGATTGGTTCGGTGGTGTACACACTCTTTATTGTTGTTACTGTTGCGACGGAATTAATACAGCTCTCCTTGGCGATAGAGGCCGTCCTGTAACAACTTGGGCTTTTATTCCAGTTTTAAATATACTACGACTAAAATTCCATACTCGATTGTGTATTTATTATTATTAAACTGGGCAGTCTACAATAGGACTCTAATTCAGTGTTCAGGGTCATGTTCTAACTCCTCTTCTTTTGTGCTTAAGATTTGTGTCAGACAGCAATCCGATTGAGGTCCAGACCAATTTCTATAGAATTAAATCTTTATTAGTTAAATCGATTAATTCTTTGTAAGGCGTCATAGTTTTGAGGTTACGTGATCCAGCCGGCCCATCCTTGAAGCCAGGTCTTTAGGCTCGTCACGATAATTTCCTCCAAGGCCCATCCTTGAAGCCAGGTTGTTACCCTAGTTAAACATCCTCTTCTGTGTTTGGTCTTGATTGTAATTCTTCCTTTTGTCCTTCTCTTGAAGGTGTGGGTACCGGGTGTGGGGGTCGGGGGGCGATGGCTTCGGGTGCTGCGGTGCCTCAGCCTTCGCTCTGGTCCCCGTTGGGTTGCAAACCTGGGTTGGCAACAAGGGGGGCAGGCATGATCCATGTGGTAATGGCTTGTATCCTGGGTCCAATCTTGGGCAGGCAGCTGCGTACGGCAGCCGTATGCCCACAGGGTTGGATTCGGGATACAGGCCCTGGCTACGGGGTTCAGCCACCGCCTCCCACCAGGCTTTGGGTACCCGCCAAACCCGGGGTACGCTAGGGGGTGTTGCAACCTAAAGCGTTTATCCCCCCGCATTGCCTTTCGGCATGGCCTGGGCGGGCCTATGGTTTTTCCCTGGGCTGGCTACGAGGGAGTGGGAGCAGGGTCCCCCCGGGCTTGGTTCCCACGAAAGGCCTGCGGTGACGCAGGCTACAGCAAGCCTGCGAGCGCAGCTCTGTTTCGCAGCCAGATCTGTCCCCCTCCAGGTTCCCCCTCACGGGTGCCTTTGGGGCTTTCCGTGGAAAGGTTACCTCAGGCACCGGAGGACTCGATCCGTCGTCGCCTCTGTGCGATGATGGGTCGAGGAGATAGGGTGCGGAGGGCGGCAAAAATCATCCCCATGGAAAGCTGGTGAAGCAGGTCTCGGCTTCACTGTCGGATTCCAGGGCGGACGGGTTTTTTGCCTGAGTTGAGGTCTTCGACAAGTGTATGAGATTCTTTCGGAGTCTTTATGGCCTTCGATCCTCATGCGCTGAGCAGACGGTGGTGCCTGACAGCGACCCAATTCGTTGGGTGCTGCGGCCGGACGTCTGTCAGGGGCGTTGACTCTGCATCAGACCTTCGGGAGGTGGACCCGTACCTTGTCCGACCCGATATAAGGCTTGGTATAGGCGCGAGCGAAGAGTTGACCGTTGCCCCTGAGTTCCTTCAGAGGACTACGAGAAGCTTTTCGCCGTGCAGCTAGACCTCGAACGGGA
>JAMKCH010078006.1:0-110797 GCA_023653785.1 Ophioderma brevispina | reverse complement strand
GCATGACTTGAAACAACTAGTTGTTGGCCCAACTCACATCGGGAACCACACTCTGGATCTACTAATAACTTGGAAGCAAGACAATTTTGTGAGCCATATTTCAACTCATAGTCACTTGCCGTCTGACCACTACGCTGTCAAGTGCTTCATCAAAATCAACCGACCTGAACCGTGCATTAAAAC
The DNA here is from genome assembly GCA_023653785.1 of Ophioderma brevispina. Taxonomy (NCBI): domain Eukaryota; kingdom Metazoa; phylum Echinodermata; class Ophiuroidea; order Amphilepidida; family Ophiodermatidae; genus Ophioderma; species Ophioderma brevispina. The sequence continues at coordinate 110,614 of JAMKCH010078006.1, read as the reverse complement.
CATGCAGACTCGGAAAATTCGCAACATCAAAAGAGACATCTTTCGCTCTGATATACGATCTGCACTTCTTTGTTTGCCTTCAGATGCTGAGTGTGATTCTCTAGTTAATGAATATAATAACATCTTATCTAAGACACTTGATGAACATGCTCCACTCGTAAATCGATCTGTAGTTCTGCGTCCTCATGCACCTCGGTACACAGATGTTCTCCGTGCTGAGAAGAAGGAACGGCGTCGGCTGGAGCGCAGAGTTTCACAGACTGGGCTCACAGTATTCAAAGAGGCTTACAAAGATCAGTGCACTAAATACAACTCTCTTCTGTCTAAAGCCAAGACAGATTATCACAACAACCAGATTGCTACATGTGATCAACGGGACCTTTTCCGTGTAGTCAGTAAGTTAACTTCTCCCAGAGTGGAACAACCGCTACCTGCCCATGAATGTCCAAAAGATCTTGCGGACAGTTTTGCAGAATTTTTCTACAAGAAGATCAAGAAGCTGCGTAACAGTCTACATGATACTACTACTGCCTCAATGTCCGTTGAACTAACAGAGTCATGCCAAAGCACCTTCAGCTACTTTTCTGCAGTGTCTGAAGAGGAGGTCTTGACATCCATCAAATCAGCATCGATCAAGTCCTGCATCTTAGACCCTTTACCAGCTGGTCTCTTAGAACTATGTGTAGATGATCTGTTACCAGTCATAACAAGGATTGCCAACTCTTCCTTGTCTTTCAGGCGTATTTCCCCAAGCTCTCAAGCATGCATCTGTCATCCCGCTGCTGAAGAAATCTGGCTTGGACACCAACATCCTCTCAAATTATCGCCCTATATCTAATCTGCCATTTCTTGGAAAGGTGATTGAAAGAGTAGCAGTGAATCAGTTGCAGACTTACCGCATCGATAATGATCTCCGTGCTCCGATGCAGTCGGCATACCGGCAATATCACAGTACTGAGACTGCTCTGTTACGGGTGTAGAATGACATCTTGACTGCTCTTGACAAACAAAAAGAGGCTGTACTGGTGTTACTGGACTTCAGGGTCGCCTTCGACACCATAGACCACAAACAGCTCCTAACCCGTCTAACTGAACGGTATGGGATTACTGGAAAAGCATTAAGTTGGTTCTCGTCATACCTAGATGGCCGAACTCAATCTATATCAGTCAGAGGTGCTTCGTCAGATCCTGTGGCAGTAGATTGTTGAGTCCCACAGGGCTCGGTTACTGAACCGATTGACTTCATCTTGTTCAATATATATATGTTTGAATTTGTTACTTACATTTAAAGTTATTTTGAAATTGTGTATAATTGATGTATATCATTGTTGTTTTAATATTAGAATTTGATCTATTTTTGTGTGAAGCGCCTAGAGGCCTCTGCATTAGGCGCTATATTAAGATTGTTATTATTATTATTATTATATACGCAAGCATTTCCCTATAACAGAATGTTAATTGCTTATTTATATTACCGTTTGAAATAATATCAACATTGAGACGGCAGGTCACGCTTAGTGGTTGCAAAGGTCATACTTCCTTTACCTATGTCAGTCAAGTTCCATTACCGAATCTTTGCAAATTGTTCCGAAAAGCTACATTCAAATTTTGATTGTACGTACTACTTCTTTTGGTGCATTATTGATCTTCCACATGTCTATTGAACTAATATAAGAAATTTTGCACAGCTGCATTTCTTTTTCCGTTTATTAAGGAAGATATGGTATACTTACAATATGAGAGCCACGTCCTTATACATGAAATCATGAAATAAAGAATTTGTGTTAAATTTAGGAGACAAACATTTCTCGAGTCAATATTGTTCAAATGTCCGAATTATTCTGACATATACATTGCGCAGCAGAGCTTGACTTTTCGTTATAATACCATGTTCGATAACGGGTTAAATCTTCTCATTTTCAGGCTGTGAGCTCAATTACACTTCTACTATCATTGAGCCAAGTAGTGACGGCCTACATTATGCATGGGCAAAACTTCCGGTGTTACCTGTGCGTCATTTACAGTTAAAGCCAAGGATGCTGTTAATATTGGTCTCTCAAAATTAAATACAGAAACCAATGACACACACTATATTGGTAAGCGTAATACTAATGAATAATAATAATGCCACATTAGAGGCTTCGAGGGGAGTCACAACCCTTAGAGCCAAGACATTATTATCAATGCCCTATTGCTTTTCGAACTGAAAATTCCTTGCTTTTCGAACTGATTGACATTGCTCCAACATTCAATCACAGCTCACTTTCACTTTAGTACATACACCTTGACCAAACTTCCCCTATTGTTGAAAGATACGACAATTGCGCCTTTTTTATAATACGGTGATGAATACGTTGCACACTGGTCTATCTGTGTTCTATCTCAGATATCGTTTAGAAAAACAAAATAATCTTTATCACATACTGATCTCGTTTACAGTCATATTAAACAGTGAAATATATCTACTTAGTTCCCCAGGTAGACAAGGATGTATATTTATTTATCTTTCCCTGAATATGGCCAGCGCACGATAGTGTTGAAAAAGAAAACATGTGCGATTGGCCGGATTCAAACCGGCGACCTTCGCATTACGTGCACGACACTCTTAACGATTAAACTATCAAGGCAGGGTTGGTAGAGGAGCGATAGATATCATCTATAGGTGTTGGGTTCGAAAGGTGTCCTTCGCTTTCCTAGTGGATACATCAGAACTGTATATTTATATTATACGATTATATTTGTTTTGAAATTTAACTACTTAGTTCTCCAGGTAGACAAGGATGTATGTATATTTATTAATTTTTCCCTGAAGATTGCCAGCACCCGATAGTGTTGCAAAAAAAAAACATGTGCGATTGGCGGGATTTACATATACGATTATATTTTTTTAAGCTTATTAAATTTCAAATTACTGATTTTTGTTACTCTAATTATTTTCCCTTTAGTCTCATCCATTCGCTCATGCAGCAAATGTGGAGTTGTTGTTTCTTCTCTCACTTCCGGAATTTTAAGTTCATTCGAATACCGAGAATTTCAAATTTGTTTTGCAAATGGGATAATAGAAGTCGGTGTGTCCGGACAATTACCTTTCTTACAATATAGACATGGGACTCCGTTTCACTTTAGTTTTATTGGTATAAATGCAAGCTACGAAAGTGACGGCGAATGGAAGTTTTGTTCATTTAATGGTAACGTATCTAACCTTTAATTTTAATATTAATAAGTAAAAAGTTTTGATATTATTGTAGATTTTTGTTAATCATTTTTGGTTAGTCAGAGCATTCGCCTCTTTTGTGTCATGCGTGTGAAAGTTTGAAAAAGAAATCCAATTGCGTAATTTGTTCGAAAATGCAGTAAACTGCGGAAAATGGGTTACACTTCGAATTTACAGAACTTACCAGAACTATATATCTAACGTCCCTAGAGGAAAATCTGACGATCACCGCAAAAAGTGAGATAGTGGTATTTCTCTTGTTAGATCTAGGATCAATCCCCCTTACCCAAAGCAGGGGGCCGCTCCGTGATTTTTTGAAAAGTGCATTTTAAAGCAGTTAAGGGACTTTAGGGATATGGACGCTTTGCATATTCACGAATTGACTTGAGCAATGTAGCGGCTCCTGTTTTACTGCTGTCGGTGCAGGAAAATTGAGGGAAAACATTACCTGACCGCACACACCATTTACGCTCCCATAGAATCTATACTGCTGGCACACAGCGGCACCTATTCCGTTTCCGCATCGCTAATTGGCCGGCTATACTTAGACATGCACTACGTCTTTTGACTCCCTAGCAGCAAAGCGATTAGCTTGAACGAGGAATGAAAAAACGGTTTCGCGGTACCTTGGATATCGCGAAATCAACGAATCAGGTGGTCGATCTGATGTTAGAAATGGGTTCCTGAAAAAAAAAGACCAATTAGCTCACTAGTTTTTGTAAGCCTGGCGTGTGGCATGACTTGATAGCAGCAATCGAGAATTGAGCCAGCTAAAAAGGTAAGAAAATTGCTTGTATGGATCGTATTTTTCACGTTTTTTCGTCTTTTTCCAAAAATAAACCTATATTATATAAACTAGTCAGCTAACTAGACAATTTAGTTAGGAATATTTTGGTGCGTAAATCGTTACGATAGGCCAAGTATTTTGCGCAATCTCCAGTGTACCGCAATGTACAAAAATTCCAAATCAACGCTATCTGACAGAGTTTCCCACCCTCAGCCTACGGCGGTCCGGAAAGTAAGTAGTCTGTGTCACAGACTGCAAAAGATATTATCTAAATTAGTACTGCACGAGAGATTAACGTTATCAGTCCGTCATAGCGAATGCATGCAAATGAAACTAAATCTCAAATATCTCCTGAATACGAAGGGGTTCTATGGAGATTTTTGCATCAGAGGGTCCGTTACTATGTTTTGTTTTCAATAGGCCTATGTATCGTAATTGGGTCTGAACCTATAGAACCTAGCGAGAAATTTGAACGTTTGTGTCGGGTACTTCGGTGCTCGCAAACACGGAAAAGTGAACACGCAATCGCTACGGGCCGCGTCCCTTTTCCCACAATGCCTTTCGGTATTATTTCAGTCTTGAGAATTTTCAAATGCTGGTTTCAATTTACGCTTTCAATTTTAGAAACAGGATATACGTACTTACCGGACCGCCGTACGCTCAGCCGATAATGACGTGATTTATAAACTCCCTAAGGCAGTGAAGATTTGCCAAGGTTTGCCAAGATTCAACAATGGGCGGCGCTGTGTGTCAAGACGACACGTAAATGGTGTGCGCATTATACGAGTACAGAGGAAAAGGAAAAAATCTCAGAATAATGCATCAAAAAGTCAAGAAGTATGAAGTATTATTTTAGGGGAAGATATTACGTCCAATCATTTCGCTTCATCTAGGCCGGCAGCTCTTGATTGAGTACTTTAATCAGCGAGATTAGAGATTGGTGGAGCTATTTGTAACAAAACATGGGAATTATTTTAAGCGCAAGCACCGTAAGCAGAAAAAACCTACTTCTACCACTCAAAGTGAACGTGTCTTTCCAATACAAGTATTACGGGAACCGCAACATCACTGTTAGGCCATGGGATCAAAGGAAATATTTTTCATTTTGAATACATAAATCGACGAAGTAAACACTTGCCCTCCACAATGCTAATAAATATTATAGTTAACGTTTATTGCGTATGTTAATCGTACACATTCAAAATTAATAAAATGTCATTCAATTTCTTCCTCTGAATATCAGTGACAAGTAGATGTGCATCATACTACATTGACTCTAGCGAATAATGGTGATATTGATATTCGGTAAACATAGGCGTGCCCAGGAAATGTTATTGAGGGGGCTGGACTAAAGATGTTCGAACCATGAGAGCGAAGCGATGGGAGCGAGCGGAGCGACTAACGGGTGGGGTCCAGGGCCCGCCTTAGGGACCCTGGTGGGGCCCCGGCTTTGAGGGTTTTCAAGACCTGAAAACGCCTTTCCTTGCGTACTTCTTCCGACACTTTTTGATCCGCATTTGCATGAAAAAAATCATATAAATGTACCATGTTCATCTTCTTTTTCTTTTCTCCTTCTCTTTTCCTCTTTTTTCTTTCTCCCTTCCTCTTTCTTCCTTCCTTTTTTTTCTTGAGAACTTTGAGGGGGGCTTTAGCCCCCAAAGCCCCCCCCCCCCGGTACGCCAGTGGTAAATCCGCTCGATATGCCAAGGACAAAGCCTTTTTTGTTATCTGTAGGTTCAAAGCTATTGTAAAGTTGTAAAGATTACAGATGTCATCACTGCCCCGATTTAAATTGAAATGTCCTCGTTCACGAATAAATAAATCTCGAGCTTCTCCTGTGAGTCCCTGTTAGATTGTAGATGGTGGCATTTGATACTCTGTCTACTATTTTGATGTTCAGCCTAATACAACAGGATGTACCAAATGAGTTGATTGAATTTTCCATGCCGTTTGATATATTCTATGTTTCGCAGCTATTTAGCAAAACTGTGACGCAGGTAGCGTCAAACAGTTTAGTTTTGGTGGAAATGGGTATTGTAAGACTTTTCCACAGATATAAGTATTTCCCAGAAGGCTGTCCAAGCAAGAACTTTCCATCTCTTCAGGTCACTAGCACTGGATTCCACCATTGAGCCAAAGTATTTGACGTTGATCACATGATTAATGGAGTTTCCATATACTTGTCGGTGAGGCTGAGGCTGACAATTGATAGTCGTGTACTCTGTCTTGGATGCACTTAAAATAAGACCAACGTCTGCTGCTGCATCTGCATTCCTAGAGAGCTGAGACTGGGCCCGTGAAATAAAACACTCAAGGAGGGCGATATCGTCAACAAAGTCCAAGCCATTCAGCAATTTGACTGGATACCTACCGCCTTGATTGGCGAGGACAAGTAACAAATCCCGAGTCTGACCCCAGGCCTTCCTCAAAAGATAGTCAACAATTATTATAAAGAGGAAGGGGGCAACGCGTCACCCTGCAGAACTCCGGTTGTTACATCGAAGGGTTCATAAAAACTGCCGCCAACCATAACTGAGCAGCTACTGTTATTGTAGAGTACCCGTATGGCGCTGACTAAGGTCTTGAGAATGCCATTATATCGCAATATTGAGAACATCACTGCCCTATTGATGGAGTCAAAGGCCTTCTTGAAGTCAACGAAGGTGACAGTCAAGGGTAGTTGGTATTCTTTAAAACCTTCCATAATTCTTCTCAGGATATGTATTTGCTGTGCACAGCTGCGTCCTGGTCTGAAACCAGCCTGGTTGCCTCTCAGAAAGGGGTCTATATGTGGCCGGATTCAGGTTAAAAGGATATTTATTGTAGACTTCGGCAGTTGGTCATCTGAGAAAGGTCACATTTCTTTGGCAATGGAATAATGATGTTGGTGGTCCATTGACGTGGTGGAGACAGTGTGGAATACACAGTGAGGAATTTCATCTAGGTCGGTTAATACCAATGGTTTTCGATTTCTTCTAGAACGGTGTAAATTGAATAGCAATTGGGTTATGCAGCAAGTTATGGGTTATGGTCCTGCACAAAGATTTTTCTTTCATACCTTTTGTTCATCTTCGTTTCCTTTTCGAATAAATGTTAATTTAACGCACAGTATAAGCTCAGGGCTTATTTATGCCTGAACGAGGATAGTATTTTGTGTTTACATCATGAAAAATTCAGGGTGGTGATAACACCTGAAATCTTTTCAACTACATGGGCAGTATAACAATGGCTCTGCATGTCCAGATAATAAGGAATCTATCATGGTTTGTTTTAATGAATATCAACAGCGCTATTATTTGCTAGAATCAAAGTAGTATGATGTACATCCACTGGTCACTAATATTCAGGGAAGGAAATTGAGATGACATTTTATTCATTTTAAAGAAAATGCGAATGTGAAATTAACTTTTGGGCTTGCCATACCTCACAGTATTGAAAGGTATAATAACTATACTGTTTATCTATGCAGAAATCAGTTAGTTCGCCGATATGCGTAACCAAAGTCCTTATCCGAGCACATTTTCCCTTTGATGCGAAAGCCTATGTTTGACGAATATTTTATTTTTGTGGAATTCATGCATGAGTGAATAAAATGATTTAATGACTTTAATTGAAAATGTTGTAGCAAGGTACTATGGCAGAAATTGTAGAAAATGACTAATTGTCATTGTTTGCTATTCTTTGACAGGAACTTCCGCTGGTTATCGGCATACCAAGGGTAAATTGACTCGCTTTAATTGAATTCGCTCCTTTTTAGATTTTTTGTAGTAGTGGGTAGTGTTTTCTTCAATAATTTACTGAAGAAATAATTATTTCGGGCTCTGTTGACACTTAAATTATATTTGTTGATGTTAACTTTTTGCAGTTACTATTTTTTTTTAATTTATGACCTTCGTTGAACCAAACTTTCAATTTCAGAGATTAATCTAATTGGACTAAGGGTGAGCGAAAGTAAGCAATACAACCGTCATTCGTTACGCACTTTTGCTCCAACCACAGCCGTCGACGGAATACTTGATAGGGCTACTTGGTGCTATTATGAATTTGAAAAATGCGGAACATGCACAGGTAAAGTTTTTAACGCTTATTGAGATGTTCTCTAAACGTGCAACACACATAATAACACCTATACCTACTTAGCCTATAACAAAACACCCACAACATACACATACAACGTCAGTATTGAAATTGTAAAATGCGCACAAAAGCCAACATATCAGCGCCCTAGCTGCATGGTACAGTCCACAAGAAAGAACTATCAATCCAGATCATATAACATAATACTCAGACATTCAACTGATCACCAACTAAATACCTTTTTATAATGCCTGTTTTTAGATGGATTGCATTGGTGGAACGTGGATTTAGGACAGGCCAAATGCGTTGACTCTGTGTTTATTTATAGTAGGATTGAACCTCATAATCATAATGGTATGTAATTTGAAAAGGAGTGTATATTGTATTTTTGTCTGTTTGCTTATTTCCCCCGTACACTACTTTGCCTAGCTTTCGCCCTCGAAGGATAATTACATATCCTTTCGAACAACCTTAATGCGTTGATAACCGCTGTAGGAAAGTGTTTGATTAATTACTCAGACATGCGTCTGATCTTTAGATTAATGGCGCCATATCTACATATCTTTAGATTGGTGGCGCTTTTTTGTAATATTCTGATATGTCGATTGTGAAAATGGAACAAGTACATCTCAAGTTTTAACATTTGTTTCTATTTTTCTTTAAAAAAAACAAAGAGCTTACTGGATATTAAATATGTTGTGTCATTGAGTTTGTATTGTGATAATTTTGATCGGGATTTAGAATCCGGTTAGCGTGAGCCAGTTGAAACGATCGATTTGCATCACTGCATCAGTGTACAGATCATGGATTCGGACTTGGAGGATATATGCGTGACTTGTTTGCATTTCTGTCTGCAATGAATACTCGGAAAATATACAACTTGAACATGGTTTACCTCAAAATTGGGGTTTGTCTTTTAAAGACAAACACACACACACACACACACACACACACACTGTTGGGTGTATCATCCTTCATCACCGGGTGAAATACCACATTTATGTTGATGTCATCTAAGGAGTATCTGGACGTCGATTCCATAATTCCGGGAGAAGTAGAGAACCGTCCTATGGTCTCCCCTGTCAGTATTAAACAACTCGCCAGCAAAGCTAATCGCTACACTACCGAACACTGTTTTCCCATTATATAATTTCTCAAGTATTCCCATATCATAACTAAAGGCCAGCGCGCACAGGCCTTTTCTAAGGTCTGCCTTGACTATCAATGTTTAGGGATTTCTAATGCAAAGAGTAACTTCATTGCCGGTATGTGTAACAATCTCCAAAGCATCGCCCAACCATACCAGGAATGGTCCTTGCCATCGAGAGACCACATCAACAGTATGGAAGCGCTATTATGTGAAAATAACCACTGTTGTAGAAGCAACCTCAATGTTTCCTGACAACGATATCAAAGTCTTCACCGTGGAACTCAGCTCTGTCATAGCATGGAGTACCCAATGGGGCGACAATGAAACCAATAAAGACGGACAAATTGTCGAAGAATGGTCCCCTTCATGGGTAGATGATTGTCTGCAAATGCACAGCTGCTATGACACTGATGGTGAATAACCACTTGCAAGCTTGTGTCGGGAATTATAGATAAATTATTGGTTTACTGTTACGTCTTTGCTCAAATTCGAGTTATTCGCCACAAAAACGGTTCAATGGCTCAATGCACTTTCCGATACTCATCCTGAACTAGAAGTACATACCCACTTAAAGGTCCCAGGAAATGAGATGATAAACCTTCTCCAAATCTTTGTGGGACATTCCACTGCAACAGACAGGGCCAGAAAAACGGATACACTACCAGTGACATTATTTGTGAAACTATTGATCATCAGTCAGTGTCATGAATAGATTCACACCAGTCACCTGATATTTTCTATTACTCTGAAAATTCAATGGCACCACAAATGATGTCATCACCAACCCAAATATTGAATGCTTTCTGGTCCCTCCTTGTAGACTTGACACAAATCTCATCGATTCTATTTGCATTTCCTGTGACCTTTAACCACCACCCGACTGCGCATACGATGTCTGAACTCGAATTGTATTAAACGAATTAAAGAGATTACACGTGGTCGACTGCAATGTAATCCGTTGAACAAAAGGCACATACTTAAACGGTAGGATACCAAAATCGTCTGCTTGTGTAACTTTACTTATAATTATACTGCTCTATTCAATTGTGATAATAAATTTGATGGTTACCCACAGAATCATATATCACTGGTGCTGTTGTGAGTGTTGGTCTGAGCGAAATATTTCATGATAATCCTCCATGTGTAACGGCAATTACTGATGATCTTGTACATGAAAGCTTACCCGGACCAATTCAAGTTGTCTGCAAGCTTATTGGGAGATAAACTCACATTTTCTGTGCGTGGGAGTACAGTTAATGTTTATGCGAAGTGAGAGCTTTTTAACTGGCAACTGCAATACGATGTTTTCAAAAAGAGGTACCTCTTATTTTACTAGAATCCGTAAGCTTTGTTTCTGTTGAGGTAGTTTGTGATACATCTAAGGCGATACCTGTTTTGCACGCTGTTTTTTTACTTTATGTTATTTAAAGCATCCAATTGTGACTTACCATTGTGAGCGCCCATACGTCCGAAGAGTGCGAAAATTCGCCGTTCTTCATTAGAGGACCGCTCTAATTCGTGTAAGACTTGGTTTTTAAACCGAGAACGGCCCATTCTTTAGAAATTTTCTCACTCACTACAGGACTTACCCTTGTTTACGCTCTGTATAACGAAAACTCTTCATACTGGAGTGTAGCCTATCAAAATCGTTACTGCAATAACTCATTTCTTCACCATTACAACTGAGCATGCTCAGAATCTGATTTGCCCCTCCATTTGGGGTATAAACATTACGGCCTCCTCCATATAGGCCCGGTAGTGACTGCCGCCTCTTGGCAAATCCAATGATGTTACTTATCATCGGTAATAAATTTAATTATATAACCCAGGAGCTAGCACCAGTTGTAACACATCTCAGTACAAAGGTTTTGAGTGATTAAATAGTGGACAGCCGACAGGGCCCCTGAAACGCGATTCTTTAAGTGCCGCAAATGCTGCCTTACGAGAGGGGCCAAGACAAGAGTTTGTACAGGGGTCAAATTTTTTAAATTGATAACTCTGTTTGAAAAGCACAAACAATGTTATGGTCTAAACCCATAAAGATTCAGAAAAGGTATAGTTGGTAATATGTACAGCCTAAAGTTTCAGAGTTTACGCTAAAAACAATCAAAAATCAATAAAAGGGTCAATTTCAGTTTAGTACAGAGGGTTCAAATTTTAAGTTTTGGCTCCGATTTTGATAAAAAATGTTCAAATTATTGGTGGAGTTTATAAGGGTTAAAATAGAATAGTTTTAACTGTCTTAAATGCTTAGTTCCGATGTATGGGCACAGAAGTCAACGTCCATTGCATTCATTGGGCTAGATCTTGTTTACCCCGCTACTTTTCTAAGTCAAGTCATTTTAGAACACTCAAACTATTTCCTTATTTTAATCTATGAGCTCACCAATAATTTGCACCATTTTTATCAAATCGGAGCAATTTTAAAAATTTTGACCCCTGTACCACTGAAATTGGCCCTTTTTAATTGATTTTTGCTGTTTTAGGCCTGCTAACTCTGAATTTAGAGTGTACATATTAAACTATACCGTTTCTGAATCCTTATGGTTTGACACCAAATATGGTATACTTTCAAAATGATTGGATCATTTTAAAAAGTTTTGTTTATTGTTTTAAATTGCTTATTTTTGGCCCCCTCTCTTAAGGCCACACACTTTCTTGCACTTTAATACATCGCCGTTTCCAGGGGTTCCTGTCAGCTATCTACATATTGATACTCAACCTTTGTATTGAGATGTGTTACATGTTTGCTAGCTTCAGGGCTAAATAGTTTTCCAATGGTCGTTTAAAACATTTTTTCACGATATTTCATATCGCGTTAAAGTGTTTTTTCTCCCCAAGAAACTAAGTGTTTGCAAATGGATCAAACGTATCTTTGAAAACTATTTCCGAAGACATATCTATTACATTAACTCACAATTGAGGTTTTACGTGAAAGGGTTGCAAAGGATCGCTCCTAACCTGCCATCGTTTCAAGTTTTCCTGAAGGTGGGCATTTTAAAATTTTGAAAGAGGTTCATCTGCTTACCGGTTCTTTTGTTTCTAGTATTCCTTTCCAACCGTTTTAATGGGTATCATTCAGGGGCTGAGCAATGTAATTTTAGGCTAACTTAAAAGTTTAAAAAAAGAAAAAACCTAAAAAATTAAATTTTATGTTTAAAGTAACTGTGCATTATGAAATATACAGCTTTTGATGTGGCAGTCATAATTGTAGTATGGAAGGAAGAGGGGCTCGCCGATGCCTAAAACCAGTTTTTGGTCAGCTTGCAGGGCTTTTTGCCCTATTTATTCTGGGGGTTTTCAGCTTTGGCAAGTAAGTTTTGGTCTTCATTTTTTTGGGGGTGAACATCCACGTTCGTCGGCTCTTTTGTAAGTTCTTCCTTTATATTGTGGTCTATTCTTGCAACTGCATTCGTAATCGTTTCCGAAGGATGTATGTAAAATTGGAAGTTGCCCCTAGCTGCAGGAAAAATTAGTAGGGCTTGTTACGTAACTTACCTATCGAGGCCTGGTAATTGTTTCGGTCTCTTCTCTAAAGTTGATCTCAATCCCCAATCAAACTGGGTTGCATTCGTCTTCAAGTTTCATGCTTTAAATTCATCAAAAGTTTCCTTAAGGGGCTTGCCATTGATGATAGGTTCTTTGTCCTTTGCTTATAATGCCTGTAACCACCATGGAGGACCTTTTTTGAAAGATTGTTTGACATATCCTGTGGCAATAAAAGGATGAGCAAATTTAGTCATTTTCACAAGGGGCTATGAAAGGTTTGCAATGTGGCTTTTTGTTTTTTTCTACAACAATTCAATGGGTCATCGGGTCCATACCAAATTATGAATTTCGTCCATTATCCATTGTTAAAGTCAAATGTTTGCTTTCTTTCTGTGCTAAACTTTTTTTCCAAAAATCATAGCTATCACGCGTCGGCTGGTAGTTGGCCCCTAGACGCAGGCGGAGAATGCATAAGTGGTTCCATACTGTCTTTGGAGGTTTTGTGCACGGGAAAGCACAATTTCTAAAACTTTTTTGGTAGCTTCTACTCGGGGGGCCATTTATTCAAGAATGTGTAGAAATATTCTTTAAGTTTTGGGACCAATTTACTCTTGTTCATTGTTGGCCTGCAACTCAAAACCTCACATTGGTACTTTATTTTCCTTTTTTGTCATTGAGGGCTGGTGCTCACATTTCAGCCACTAGCTTTTGACCAAAAGCCATCGGTTGGTCTGATCCAACCGTCTTCTTTTTTGTTAAAAACGTTAAGAGAGGGTTGCGAAAGGCTTTATTTTAAGATCTCTAGGCTTCTTATAACTACAAGTAAGTTTGGACCAATGTTTAGTAGGTTACGTTGTTTCCGTAGTTCACAGTAAGAGACCCTCATGTTCATGTCAGCATTTCTTTTATCCTTATCGTAATTAGTACGCTGAAATTCTTGGGATAACAATTGGATCCTCCAAATCTGGCCAATTGGGGGCAACTTTAATATGTAATGCTCATCCCACCATCTTTGTGTCCTGTTAGGGCTGCTAAAGATTTTTTGTTTTTTTGTCATATGGTCATTTTGCAAGGGTCCTTATTTTGTGTTGACTTTTGGTGGATCCATCAACCTAAGTTTCCTCTCTTCATATTGTTGAAAGGCAATTCTTTGAAACTTGGCTTACCTCATCTCATATCAGCGCACTAGCTTTGGTATTAAGCAGTACCATTAAGGTGGTGCGCCTTTTGTTTATAATTAAAATCATTGGGTAGATGGAAATCCTCTGCATTTAAGTCTCATATTAGGTCGAATTTGTCAACTTATCCATGACCATTGTTTTTATTAAAATTTATGTTATTGCTTCAAATTTGTAGGTACCCCTCATATCTGCATTGATGTAGTAGGCCATTTCTCTCTCTCTTTTGGGGGCAGACAACTTTTTATTTTAATTTTTTCATCTGCAGTTTTTTTCATTTTATTTCAAGTTAAGTATTAGATTTTTGGGTCCACATAAAGATATTTTCTTTCTTCTTTGCTATAACATACTTACCTTCATTGTTTGCTCGAACAAAGATATTTCATTATTTTAACCTGTTTTATCTAATAATTATTGACTGACTTCAATTTCAGATATCTCGCCTAAAAATCGTTAGTAACTCTCTCTACGGAATTCTAGTCCAATTTATTTATTAAGTTCAAATTCACTATCATATGAACTATCATTATTCTATGTTTCTAAGCGTTATTTAAATCGCCCGCTCGAATTTTTTTTATGTAAATATATTTCTCTCTTCATTTCAGACGAAATACGTACGGTATCTGGGTTTGGGAGACTGTATCATGACTCAAGCAGGGAATCGATACACTCAGTTGCAAGGTGGGGAATAACCACCTGGAATGGTTTTATCTGGTGGAAAATGCTGGAACTTGTAGAACAGACTGGGAATATTGTTATGTATAGAAAACATTCCCTACCACCCTGATATCCATCTGGGGACAAATGATATTTTAAAAGAGCATCAAGGCATTAGGATTTGAGGTAATATCTGGGCAAATTTGAAAGCCATCAGAGAGCTCCTCTCCCATACCAGAATTATCTGGTCTGATTTCTTCTGAAATAAGCTCGTCTAACGCATTGTCATAGCTAACATGAAACTTAAACCATAGCCCATAAAGTATGCGGAGAGGATTAGGTGGTAATGCCCATTGTAAAAGTACAGTAATGTCATATATCATCAACTCAATATTAATGTGGATGACCAAGGCCCCCTGTTTGAAAAATATGACTGTACGCATCTCCCTGAAGAGTGGGAGCCATTTATTCTTGGGCAATTTTTCAAATGCGGCTCTTGTCATTTCCAATTCCTCAAATGTTTTTCTTATCCTTACTGTCTCTGAGTGTTTAGTTGATTATTCCCTGTATTCCCTGTTAAATAATTTTTTTTTGAAAAAAAAAAGGAGGGGGGGTTAAGGCCTGTACATGCATATTATGACATGTAACTTGTTGGTTGATTTATTTTATGTGAAACAATTATGATTTAATAGCTTATGGGATTAAATCTGTCTGTTTTGATCATTTTTGGTTTATATCAATTTAAATATTTTAAGTTATATTAAACTATCCATTATGCAACTAGTCTCCAAGGTATTTCCCTGCGAGGATTCTCGAACCCTCGGGTATTTTGTTGCATAATTTCAAAATAAAATGATATAAAGTGTAATAGATTTCATTTTGCATATTTAACTCTATTATTTTAGATATTCAACTCTTCGCAGTTACTCTCCTGCGAATGCTCGGAACCATCTTGTCGAGTATGGTTCCAAATATATTGAATTACATGCTAGTAATGCTAAGGCTTCAGTTTTGCTAATTTTTGCTATTTTTTTTCTTCTGCTGGCCTTTGCGTAAATCACGTACGTCGGGTTTTGTGTGTGTATTTCACACCTTCGTATTTTTGCTTGCTTCTGGTAATTTCACTTAGGAATTAATGGAATCTTCTCACCATTATATTATTTTGCTCGCTATAATGCATAATCCTGCTTTGCGTAAATTCACGTCAGGTGGGTGTATTTCACACATTCTGTTGGGGCTTGGCTTCGGGTAATTTCACTTAGAAGAAATTGGGAATATCACCATTATATTAAGTTTGCTAGCTATAATTATATAAATGCTTTGCTGCTTTTCCTTAGGATTTTCCCTAAGTTTGATCCGGGTCCTATCACCGGGTCTTTACATTTTAATGGTGTATGCGTAGCTTTACTAAGCCTTTGGCGAGATTATATTTGTTTGTTTAAACCTTTTTTTACATTATGTTCACATTTTTATTGCGTTACAAATAAAAGCTGATGCCTATTTGATTGCTGACATGCGATGCTCAAAAATGTTTGCTTCCATTGTTTTATTTCCTTTCGAGGGGTAATGGCCGCTTATGGCTAACATGTCTTCTGATGACACAGGTTGGCCTCCTTGCAGTACTGAAGAGGTTCTCAGGTCAGTGTCACCACAAGATCACAATTGTTCAAAATAGAGCTGGGGTGTGATTGTTTAAAATGTGGTGTGGTTGCTACAATGGGGTGTCATTGTTTAAAACTCACGGAAAATTAGCTTTTTTACTGGATGCAATACTGTAACAAACAATATTCACGTGCATTTTATAAGCTGAACTGCAATGAAATTTTAATTTGGACCCATCATAAGCTATGCTTTTTAGCTAAAGGATTTGGTCAAGATACATGTTTACAAACATGAACCAAACAATTGTTTGTGCACTTGAAATGATATCGTAAACAGTTTTTTATCGTATGATATGAGCTGGTTAGTAGTGATTTGATTCAAACTTCGCTAAAGGGCGATGTGATCTTTACAGATTTTTACCGATGCCGATATTTCCTATTGTCTATTCTATTGAATACAGCTCACGCACGCTCATCATTTTTGTGTGCCTGAGCTTGTTTGCGTCAACAGCCTGAATATAGTATTGTCGATTTATAACGCCACGCATCCACCCTGCGGTTGCTCAAGGCGCGATTGCCAATTATTATTACCGCGGCCATCAACAAATCGTCACACTCATTTCGCGTCATCTGGGTGGCTGCTGGCCAAGCCCACATCTCTATCAGCAATTAAGAATTGTAAATTTCCCCCATAACAACAGTACCCAATAACGAAGCAATTGAGACTAAATATCTAACCCAAGGACAAACCGTTGCCACAATGGGGGCTCGAACTCACGATTTTTAAACCGTTTCAATAATCCCGAGTCCTGCACTTATCCACTGGACCACACGTGCTCCTCCTAAAGCGATACAAATATCACAGCGGTAAATCTTTATAGAACAGTGGGGCTTTCAAAAACTTCAATCCCGCAATTCACGATAGTTTAAATGGCGTTTTAGACGGTTTTTATTATTTAGAACATCAAACTTTTTCCAACTGAAAAAAACGGGCAAAACCGTCAAGAAGCCGGTGGTGGGAATTTTGAAGTCGCCCCTAAGTTAGATGTTTCCAGTTCCCAGTTGACTGAGACAAGTATGCCAAAAGGGATTGGAAGTAAAGCTGTTACCCATTGCTAACAGCGCCAGCTTACATCAAACCAGGTCAGCTTCGTGTTGCAATGATTTAGCTGCATGGTGGCGCTGTGAGCGTCTTTTAAACTTAAAGGTGCATTTCGTGATTCCAGCACCTTCTGTTTTATTTATGGTTCACTAAATATCCTTGAGAAAAGCTTATTCACAAAATTTAAGTTGATCCCGAGCTTGCGGTTTTGTGTTATGAGCAAATGTTAGTTTCCCACGGTCCCATAGGCCAGTGTGCTGTAATATCTGTCCGTTTACGGACATATAATACAAAATTGCAAATTTCCTACAGATACGAGCGAATTTGCACGTAATATTGTACACATGGATTACTAGGGCTAACGATAAATCAGGGGGACGAGGTTGTGGATCACGAAATGCCCCTTTAACCTTATCCTTAACCTTAGAACTATTATCCACACCATGCCAACTGGCTTACTTTATAAACTCCTGAAAGGCAGTGGCGACGGCAATGATCATGAAATGTGTGTCCCAAAAGTGGTAATTTTTAATTGTGTCGGATTTGTTTAGGACAATGGGGCCCGTTTCACAAAGACATAGATCAATTGTAAGTTTGATTTATCGAGTGTTAACTCGACCAAGCGTAAGTTTGAACTTGATTGTAAGTTCAAACTTACGCTTGATCGAGTTACGCTTGATTACAATCGATCGTAAATCTTTGTGAAACGGGCCCTCGTTATTGCAATAACTGCTATTTGTCAGAAATTACCATTCAACATACTAGAAGGTTCGAAGATGGGGATATGTCCCGCCACCGCTCCCTCGTTATTTATGCTGCTTACGCTACACGGCTGCATTCCACAACCCGTGTACGTTCTCGGCATCCTGGCCAGGGTAGGGAGACGCAACGAAGGAAAAGTGCCCAGAGAGCAACACACTGCCTCAATGAAGTTTAAATGCACGACCTTCCGATCATAAGTTTATTAACTTCGTTTCGTTTTCAACTCCTACCAGGAAAATTAACATTGATTTTCATGCAGGGTGTCCAAACCGTATTGAAATTTTAATACTGAGGTATATATTATTTTCTTTAAATCGTAGCTTCCTGTGATGGATATGTATGTGAAGATCTACCTGCAGATGGATTTGTTTGTCTTCATCTGTTCCAAGTATGTGATACGTTCATCCACTGTCCCCGGGGATCTGATGAAAGTCAATGCGGTAAATACTAGCAATTAATCTGTTCAATATACCCACCCAATGGCAGACCCAGGTGGGCACCCCAGAGGCCCTCCTTATGTCCTCCTACAATATGCTTAGGTTTGGCTGCAATGGCTTCTCTAAAAAAAAGATATGGAAAATGTTATTTTTTTGTACGCACAAACGTCCAAAAGTATCACATGAAAACATATGAAAGGTGTACAAGAATCAGGAGTAGGGAACACGGATTTTTTTAAGCAATATGCAAGTTAGGGCGCTCGGAGCAAAGGTACAGAATTGCACTCAGTTGGTGAAACAATTCCTCGAGGAGCGCGCAAAAATTTGCTCACATTACACTTTGTCAGTTTTTCAGTCATTTTTAAGAATGTAATAATAATAATAATAATGTGTATTTTTAACGCGCGACATATCCACGTAAACGTGCTCAAGGCGCTGTGCGGCAGCCATGAAAGGCGCTCAACACATCAGAGAAACCATAATACCAGAACAGATTTATGCAAAGAATCTCGATTTTAGAAGCAGGAGGAAACCGGAGTACCCGGAGAAAACCTGCGGGAACGAGCCACCGTGAAATAGCCCCAACCGGTGATCGAACCCGGGAACTCATTGGTGAAAGGCGAGGGAAGATAAGCTCCGCCAACCCGTTCCCCCGTTGTAAACAAACAAAAACACCACCTTGTTTTCGAAGTTGTGTTTTGCATTTGTTTGTTTTAGAAATTGTCATGGTAGAGTTATCTGCTAGTAAAGTTACCTGCTGTGGTAACGCTGAGAACAACACACTTTGTTAACAAACATCGAGATTCCGACATTTATGAATTTGTGAAATACTAAAAAATGCCAGTTTTAAGTTTTCTTTAACGATCTTATTTCTGTTTTATGACAACTATATAACATGTGACGTAACAATATTGAGATACACAACGGGTATTTTAAATTTTCGGAAAATAATAAATGGTTATGACTTTCGAAAGAGCGCAGGAAAATGTTGACTCTCACCGCGTGTTAAGGGACATATAGTCCACTCAATCTATGAAAAAATAGGTACTACTGGACAAAATTGTAAGAGGTGGTTTTTTTTCATTAACTAACAGTATATGCTCTCAAAAATAACATATCAAAAAGATAGAGAAAGGGAAGCCTGGCAAGACATGCTAGGCTTTGCATTTATCGTACGTGAATGTATTTGCCCATATTACGACTAATGTATAATCATAAATGCATGTTTAGGGAAATTTTCAAATTTCTGTTAGTATTTGAACATGTTTTGCACGGTTATGCCTGCAAAATATGCAGCACTTGCCATTGATATATTAAAAGAGGAAAAAGATGGTCATTATTCAAGATGGCCGCAGTTTTCCCGCGTAAATTAATTTGGCATTCTAGATGATTTGTCAGACTACAATCCGAATGGGGAGATCTTTATTTAAAGGTGATCCTCATTGCTCGGACGGCATATATTAAGCTATATACCAATGGAAAGCTTATGACTTCAGGTTGCCAAAAATATCTTTCCAAAAAAAATAAACGTATAATATAGCCGCTATAAACCAAAAACTAACCCTATATTTCGTTGCGATTTTACGCCCCAAAATACGCTTAAGCTTTCCTTCTCTGACCTTGGCAAATTCGTGTGACGTAGGTGATTGCCTAGACGATTTGTTGACTTGCATAGACGATTACACAATCGGTGACGTCACCACCTCACAGCGCCCAAGTCAATAATATTAACTTTCGCTGAAATGGTGTTGCTTGAAAGACGATTTTCATTTTGGGTCTTGTAACCAAATCGTGAGTAGCATAAATATGACACCGTTACATATAAAATCGCGATAAGATAAGCTTTCCATTGGTATATAGCTTAATATATGCCGTCCGAGCAATGATGATCACCTTTAACAAATTATTATCAGAGAGTAATAATTCAAACACATTGGGTCGATTAGATAACAAAGATGTGGCTCAAGTGCGGGGGGGCATTCCCTATCTGAAGTGATGGGTATACGTGCCTCGGTCAGGTAAGGTCCTTTCAGATAAAATGTACCAAAAAATAGTGGGTCATTGTGTACATAAGATGAAGAAAAATTGGTCACCAGGAAAAGGAAAAAACTTTAAGGGGGCCATCGATGTAACAAAATGAAGTTTTAAAATACCAAAATGACTCTCTTCCAGAATTCAAATTGCCATTAAATATAAAATTGCTGCCATGATTGTTCAAAATGTAATTTCAAAATCTCCAGAATACATTGTAATTATATATGTAATTACAAAATTCTTTTTAAAAAATGGACACTTGTATTCAGACTTGTGAAAAAAGGGATACCAGGCAAAAAGAAAAGCCAGTTCAGTTTTGAGAAGGTTCTATTCCCGAGGCACATCTTGCGTAACCGTAGTGGAACTGCCCCCCCCCCCCCATGTCTCTCAATTTACCGTGAACTATCCACCCGTTCACAGTTCCCGTCCATAATCTTTGGTTCATCCCTGGAGTCCTCATGCTAAGGCCTTGGCCTGAAGACACGCTCTTCCGTTGCAACCATCGAGACCAACAGAATGGATACATAAAGGAACTTCATGGACAATTAACACAAGATTTAAAGATCACGCAGTAGGGACCTGGACACACCGTCACCCCAATTGGAGACCTTGTCCCGCTCGTTCTACATTCTGTCAGAAAGAAGTGGATTGTTAACAGAAATACAAGACTTTTGAAGTTGTTAAGTCTGATCACGAATTGTCTCTTGTAGGGGCCAATATCCTCAGAGTAAACCCCCTCCAAATATCCCATGAAAGCAATCGGCTGTAGGAAGGTATTAGGAGATCAAAGCTTCTGAGTATAATACTGTATAGCGCACATGACAATTTCAACATTCTTGTTGACATGTTTCGAAGACAAAAACCTTCATCACTGTATATGATACCCTTACTACAGCCAACAAGTAATTTTGCACTGGAGTTGCTACCTTGGAGAAAAAAGACGACTACTCTACTGCAATTTGCCTCAAATGACAAAGTCCTCACCACAGCCCTTTCCCTGTTTGGTCTTTTTATCCTGCACACATCAGTGAGACTGGGTGTTTTATATTGTATACAAAGTCAACAAAGCTAGAAAGAATTGAAGAGCACCACTAGAAGTTGCAGCACAACCTTGATGCCTCTTAAGGCTGCCACTTGATGTCTACACCGTGGTGCTTGAGGAACATGTGTAGGCAATAATAGCATTTTTTAAGAGCCGCCCCCAATTTTTCAAAATTTTGAGATTTGTTACACGGTTTGCCTTGGTAACTGTTTAGTAACCTATACCTGTGAATGGTTAAGCTCAAAAGTCTGTGTCGCCCCCCCCAACAAAATGAAGGATTTTTGTAACTAGAATAATTAATATCGGAGATCTCCGATAATAATTCAAAACGGCTGCTAGAAACGGCCGTCCAATAATACCGTAGCCGGGAAGTAGCGCCATGTACGTATACTAACGTCCATCCATTAGTTGTTTTGTTGTTCATTAAAGTCCAGTTAGAGTGGTCATTTCCTTTTTTTTGAGTGGCACTTTTCCTCATGGACGGACATAAACTTAGCATTCCAGCTCTGGCTGCCGTTAAGTAACAATCTGGGATCCCAATTCTATTGACAAAATCGCTTATCAGGATCAACTTTATTTCCATAAATAAAAAATCATACATATACATATCACATCACAAAGAATATTTAAAAAAACACAATAGGAGGAATGTGGTCAAAGGCCAAAAAGGCCAGAAGCGACCCACCCCCCTTACAAAAGTTACACATAAAGAATATCAAAATGAAAACACAGTGAACAAAATATCATATCAAAACTTCAAAATACAAGACTTATGTGCTCCAGAATATCCCAAAATTAGTCATACTTAGAAATAAGTTGTTTTTTAATAGGGATTTTCTAACTTTTAGTTGAATTTGATTGCTTCAGTGTTTGATTCAGTGAATTCCAAAGGAAAGGTCCAAATGTCCGTACGGATTGATCTGAAAATACTTTCTTATTATGAGTCAAATTATAATTAATTATTTCTTGTGTTTAATTTGGACGTCATAGCGTCCTAGTAAATATCCATAAATGGTAGTTTGGCAACTGATGTTGTGCTGTATCTTATACATATACCCCCAATTCTAATTATAACATGTTCAAGAAGTTAAGAATATTGTGCCTTGAAAATAATGCGCCGTATGCGTCAACAATGCTATTGAAACAGTTCTGAGAGCCCATTTTTGGAGCTTAATTAATTTGTCTAAGGACATTTTGACGTATTTCCCATATTAAAATAGCATAATTTAAATACGGCAAGATGAGAGTACATAAAGAACGTAAAATACTTTTGTGGTGAAATTGCTTTGTGGTTTTAAAAATATTTAAACATTCCAATATTTCGTGATATAGTTTTGAAATACCATCAGTAATGTTGGCTTCAAGTAGGTTTTCATCTATTCGTACCCCAAAGAACCCCCCTTTGTTTCAATTACTCTTTTTAAATTTGTAATTTTTCGAGAGTGATCGTTATTGCTCCAACAGAATCATTGGGGATACTTATCTTACACACGACTTATGCAATTGAACATGGATTTATCAACTATATTTGATGTCATAAGTGGAGTTCCCAATACCAGGTAGTTTGTTTTGCTAGCATTACAGATAATTTATATTTGCTTTAAAACCAGTTGCTTACTTCAGACAGTTCCCTATTGACAAGTTAATTTTTGGGTATATCATATGTGAGTAAACTATTGTCGTGTCATCTGCAAATATAGAAAATTCCAAGACCATCTGTAGTGATTAAGTAATATCATTTCCGTATAATTAAAGAGTAATGGCCCCAGTATCGATCCCTTGGGGAACCCAACATTTGCTTTTTTAAAATGAGATTTGCCCAGAATTTACCCAACATTGTTTTCGAGTGGATAAATAAGTCTTTAAACCAGTCCGTACACAATTCCCCGAAATCCATAATAACTTAATTTATGAAGTAATATATCATGATTAATCGTGTCCAAATGCTTTCGACAATCTAAAATATACCATTGTTTTGTTTCAACTTTTTTCGACTGCGGCATTGATTTTGTCCTCCCAGATAATTATTGCCATATAGGTGTGCATGTTTTTTTCTAAACCAATGGCTTATCAGTATATGTAATGCCTGTCCATATACTCAATACATCTGTTGAAAACTAACCTTTTCCAAGGATTTTTTGAAAAACAATGAAGTAGTGAACGGTTCGATAGTTTTTGAAAATAATTCAGCTCATTCACATCCTTTTTATGTATAAGGTACAACTTTTGCTACTTTAAGATCTCGGAACTATACCAGTAGATAAGGAGAGATTGAATATTATAGTTAGTGGTTTGATAATTTCCTTTTTCATCTTTTTAATAATAAATTACCAATACCATCATACCCTGGACTTTTGTTCTGATTAAATGTCTATAATTTTTAACGATTTCATTTTCAACAACAGTTTCTAAACATGCTACTTTTTTCGGGGTTGTTAAATTACAAATCAAACAAAAATATTTTTTGCCAGCGTTATGGATTTGGATGCAAGTTGTGGACCAATATTCACAAAAATCGTTGAAGAAGCATTTGCAATTTCCTTATGGATCTGATATTTGTTTTTCACAATCCGTTTTGGAATTTGGTTTGTATGACTGGTTTTTTCCACGTCAATAATATTATTTATTGTTTTCCAGTTTGCCGCATGCTGGTCTTTGAATTTCAATTGCTGGAAAGTAATCTTTGGATTTTTCGAATTAACTATGTAACTTATTTCTGTATGTTGAGCTTTTTGGTTCTTTAATTAATAGTTGGATTTTTGCAAGATAATCTTTATATAGACTTGTTTTTTATGTTATACTTATAGTAGAACTTTAGTTCTCCACGTTATTTTGGTTCTTTTTCTGTTTCTGCTAGTACACTTGGTCATTTGTATGCATTCGTCATACAATTCAATGAACGTTTGTATGAATAATCTTATAGTCTTCATTTGCATCATTATTATCAAGAATACATCCCAGTTGGTATGGATAATCCCTCGTTTGAGTTTTTGCAATGTTTTCATTGCTATAGTTTCCTTTTATACGAAAACGTTTTGGTTGTTTTTTCTTTATTCACTTTTCTCGAGCTATCAAGAATGTTGGCAAATGGTCAGATATGCTAGTAACTAAGATTGTAAGAAATTTACAGTATTATCACTATTCGTTAAAATATTGTAAATTTATTGTTTGCAATTTGCACTAGTTTGCGTATTCTTGTAGGTTTTATAACTAGTAGGTATGAGTTAAATATGAATAAAATATCCAACTATCCGTGAGTAGGTCATGGATTTCATCTTCAGTAAGTCAAATATTGAAATCTCCATAGATATGACAGTTTATTTCATCCGTTTACTTGTCTTAAATAGGGTCAATAATCTTTATAAAGTCTCTATGAGGTAGAGCTCTATTCTTGCACCTGCTATGATATTCTTTTGGTTTACGTTTTCTATTTTCTATAAAACATGATTCAAAATTAGAAGTAGCTTTACATAGATCTGTTCGTATTTTGTATCTTATCTTGTCGAAATATAACATTAGGACTCCTCCCTTTCCTCGATCAGTTTTCCTATTGGTAATATTTCCATACATAGCCAGTAATTTGAAATAGTCATGTGGTTTTTGTTTCAATGGGTTTTCTGATAATGCTATTATACTAAATCATGATCTAATATTTATGGATTCTTGTAAATTTTCAAAATTTTTTGTGGATAAGCTTCTAATATTGGACATTCACAATAGAAAATGGTTATCCTTACCAGAAGTATTTTGTACGAAATTGTCCGGAGTTAGTATCGACATTGGGGCGTGGAAGTGGTTTTGAATTACGTCATTTTCGTCATCTAGTTGTATTTACTTGATAACGTATGATGGGGTTAAAAAATCATATTGTCAATATTTTTTCAAAGTTAATATCTTTCATTACATCAATGGTTTCGTTAATATCAGTTTCAAATCAGTACTTACAGTATAACATCGTATTGCAGTTGTTACATATCCAGTCCTTTTATCTATCCGGCACCGTTGTTTTTCGTGTTTTAATTGTTGTTACAGTTTTTATGAACATAGCCTTTAAACAATTTTACAGTAGAGTTTTTATGACAATTTTTGACTATTTAGAGCATGAAATACACAAAATCCCGTCTTGTTCTGACATAAAAACCAAACACATTACAATATCAATACAAAATTCTTTACGATTAAATAATTACTATAAAAAATGTATAGTTAACGAAAAATACCATTTTTAGTTAGCATTCCTCTCGTTCGCCAGGTTGTATTTCCTAGAAATTTGCCACATAAATGTGCAAAAATAATCAAATTTGACACTTGGCCCTCTTCAAAATGTGTTTTTTGCTTTATCCAAGGCTGAATCGCTTGACACCCGGCTTTGACACACTACATCTGGCCTTGGATGCAGGAGGAGCCGACTTGACAAGAAGGCTACACCACTGACAAGAAGGCTATAATGAATAAGGTGAATCGCTGAGGAGTGCCTTACCAGGTTTCAACCTTAGTTCTCTCTTGGCAAACCGGTTTCAGAAAACACCAACCTTGGTGAACCTTTCTTCAATGAACAGATAGCAGACACCCTTCCAATACAGACTGGACCATTCACTATAGAGGAGCTTCAGAATTTGCCTAAAAGAAACTGAACACCACAAAGACACCTGGTAACCATCATAAACAATTATATCCCACTTCCACAATAAAGAGTTCAATTCAATGAAATAAGAGTTCATATGCTTGTTAATCACCAAAATTTAGTGCAAAAAAATGAAACTAGGTTTTTTGTCAAATTTATATGTCCTGGCAACTGTTTTTTTGGGAGGGTTTGTACAGCTAGTTACATCAAGAAACCATTCTGTTTGCATTTTGTCCAGGTCACACTGTAGGATTGATTGAACTAGTCGAATCTTATGAAACAAACTGGTTATATACAAACACAGTTCCACATTACCCATTTATTAGCATGAATATTGCAATAACTGGGGCGCATTGCAATGATGTGCACGCATATATCTTTATGAATCAGTGATAAGATCACAGTTACCAAATATGCACTATTTACACCACCCAGTGTATCGCCCACACGCGCGATGTGTACAATTCTCACCGATTTTGTGTGTTACTAGAAAAGAAAGGGACGATCATTCGGAGACATTACATTGGATTTTTTTTCTTTAAGACTAAATGACGTGATAAAATATACAAATGGACTGTGGGAAGAGAAAGAAAAGTACCTGAATCGTATAGATACCGAGAAAGACAAACTGCAGATCATCGATGGATCATAATAAGTACAGAAGAGAACAGTACTTTGAGTTGTATTCCTGGACTTCAATTTAACCTTGGGTTTCGATAACATTAGGAAGAAGGAGTGACTTCGCATTGTCGTCGCGTCTTCTAAATATATACTACATCGAGATACACAGATACACGTGAATGATTAGTAGATATATAAAATGAGAACAATATTGGGATATGGTTCGCCCCGAACCGAATGAGTCAGATATCTAAAAGTGAAAAATGAAGATATTGCTAGTTTAATGTTGCTCGAGTTAAAGCTCTGAAAATTGGAACAAGAGGCATTATGCTGCCATTAAACAAATATAATATATAGGTAAGTATAATTTGAAAAAAGTAACATTAGACCCGACCCTGATTGTGTTCGCCATTTTGAATTTTAAGTAGTAAATATGGCTGGTTCATCTGTAAACAGCTTAGTTTGCTTAATCGTCGCTGTAAAGAAATTCACATCGGTGTATAGAAAAGCCCTACAGGCGTTTTTTAACCAAGTAGTTCGGTTTTTTTGTTTGCCGCTCTGTCCACGGTTAACATAAAATGACGGCGTTCAGCAAAGCAAAAGCAAATCAGTGTCCAGAAGAAAGATCGGGGGTATTGGTATTGACTGCGGAATAAATATGACGCTATTTAACCCAACTCAAAATCAGTCACAATTTACCATTGATGCCCTCTTATCACTCATAAAACATTGAAAGTATTAATTTCCTTATAACGATAATGATCAGGTTTCTAGAGGAGTTGAATGAATAGGAACATATAATGAAGGACATACATTGGGAAAACCCTTTTGAGGTTAAAGGATGGTAACGGAAATTGCTTTTTGGCAAGTGTTTCAGCCCCCCCTTTGTTTGGGCCAGCTATGTCCGGCAACCCCTGCTTAGCACAACCGTGAGTGTAAGGAGCGCCAATAGATGTTATCAGCTCTTAACACGGATTGCAATTAACACTTGCACATACCAGTAACTTACATTGGAAGGATAGAGCCGGAGACAATGTGTGTGAGGCTATCTTGAAAATAAAATGTGTTTCTAGGACGTCACCTTTTTCTCCACTATGGCTTAATTAAATAATTGGTCAAGTGTACCAAAGTGCTGACATTTTGATAATCATATATGCTCATATTGATGTTATTTTACTTGCTGTGGTTACTATTAACCATTTCCAAAGAATACCACGGCACACTCAGCATTTACTCATGTTACGTAGATACAAGATAGAAACACGGTCATCATCACACAGGCTGTGATTAGCACTTCTTGGAAATGAAGGCATGTCCCCGCGATAAATATTTCCAGACATGTGCTGCTTTTGCACAACAAGTGCAGTATTTTACTTGATTTACTGCCGCATCATAAGGAGATTCAAGAGACTCTTATACGTGAGAAGAGTATAGGAAACAAGGAATGTTTCAAAATAGAGGTTGGAGGGCCAAGGTTGACCAAAAAACATGTTAAGTCCATAACTTGTATCTTTGACATGACATTGCATGACCTGTGTACTTCACACATCTGGCACAGTAAACTTCCACACTCCACAAGTAGAAACCCCTAGGTGAATGAGGAAAACCACCTGCATTGTAGCATACTTAAATTGGACTTGAATAACCTAGGTACGTGATCCACACAGGTGATTTGGCAAGTTTCCATACATGGGCCAGGCCACATGATTTGTGTGTAGAAAGGAAATTGTCTTATAAATGGTGTTATAAATTTTATATAATTAGGACTCACACACTAGGAAGGGAAACCAATAACTAAGTCTGTGACAAATACTGTAGCTTGGTAAATGAGTCTGTGACTAGCATTTTGGACTCTGCAAATAAAGGCCTTCCTGTACAGTTTGTTTGCCAGGTATGCTTTTAAAATCCAGTCAACTTAAATTCTGACGCAGAGATTTCGAAATATTATTTTTTTGTGTAATAATGAAAAATAGTCAACTATGAACTAGAAGATAGTAACCTAAAAATGCACAATATTCCGAAATTGGAGATGAATCGGAATTTTCGTTTTGAGCAGTAAACATTTATGTGTAGTATTAGTCCCAAGGATTATGGGTATAATAAAATTTCCGGATCCGGAATTTTTAAACAAAATTTGTGATTTCTATATGAAGGAGGAATTCGATTTTTAAGCTTAGCAATTTCACACAGTGATTAGTATATGGACAAGCTTTATGTATAAATGCAAAAAACACGATGTTTTTTGGAACTATGATAGAGGGGCGCGCCCCTCTCAGGAACTCTCTGAGTCGGCCCTTAAGGCCTCGAACCTCATGTAAGAATTACACCACTGGGAAAGATACTGTAGATATTGAACGCATATTCTTGATGTAAAAGCGAGGTGAAATTCTGACACTTTTGAAACCGTCTTTATTCATCACATACATATCCATGCCAATGTTTACCTCAAACTTGATTTATTCCAAATCCTGGGCTTGAACATACATGCACACATTGCACACATGCAACATTAGGCTGGTTAATTTACATTGTTCACAATCATTTAGGTGATCCACAGGTGTTTTATATTGGCAAACATTTTTTTCGGGTATCCAGGTTACCGTTACCAAAGAATGTATTACGCCTGTTGTATTATTTTGCTTCACACCTCATGCTGACCGTCACCTTTATTGTGTGTTTTATTAAGTTTTTATTATGCTGCCCTAATTTATTTTATTGATTATTATTTTATTGACCGTCAAGCTTCCCTTTGGTTCTAAATTCAGGTGGAGCATAGAAGAAAAAAGCATTTTGCTAGCGTCGTAACTTTAAAACACTGCAATTTTTACGATTATTGAGAGTGTTGTGCCACACACACTTTTACACTCTAATAGTGCCATGCCATAAAACGGCACACTGCAATTTATACCAAAGAACTTATACGCTGATTCCTTACACACATTGACAATATTAACACCAAGAGTGCCCTTAAGGTGGTCAGCTAAACACCAAAATGTGTGCTTACCAAAAGACATGTTGTTCATATAAGTTTTACATTGTGTAATTTTAAGGTGCTTCTGATCAGTGCTTGACTTGCCAATTTTTGTGTTGATATTCATTCTATTTTTATGTTACCCAGATTTTATTATTGTTTTGGTGGTCAGATACCTTATACTTGGTGAAATACGGATTGAGTCTCGCACCACAATCACCAAATCTGAGCTGTGAATTCACCATACAGTCATAAGCGATGATGTACTACATTGTGGACATTGAGTACCAAAGAAATCCTTACAAGGTGGTGAAAAAACCACCACTCTTTTCAGGCTGAAAAATAATAGTTGTTGCTTATTGCAGAACTTTAAAACCACGGGTGCTTTTGTGTGATTTCTTCGTCGCCGTCTTGCTCTACTCTTTGGGTTTAATGGACCCAGCCCACATCATAGAAACCAGACACGCTACAGTATTTCCTAACAGTGTGAGTCAAAAAGAATAGGACCGTGATGATTTATTTTATCAAAAAACCTAATTAAGCTTGATAGAGAAGTAGTTTTAGATTATTCAAAAAACAAGCATGTTCTTCCGTCATAGAAAAAAAGAATCACCGAAATCCATCATTCCTAACAATTGTTAGGCCTGTTTTGCCGAAGGAACCCATTATCAGCTGTCCACGGAATGTTAATGCTTTGGAATTATGTGTTGAGTACCTGGGAAATGATGGGTTCATTGGAAGTAAAATGAGATGTAAACTCGCACGAGTTTCTCAAAAACAAGGTTAGCATGGTCGCATAAAAACAATCAATAATAAATATAAAACTAAACAAATTCTGAGGATTTTCTTCAAAACTATAACTTGCATCTTGTGGGAAGGTATAAGGGTTACCATGGCCTCTCCATATTCCAGATTTACAACAAACTTTAACAGTTGGGAATATCTTCAAAATTTGTTTTAATTGATTTTTTAAAAAGTGAAAAAATGACGGACATAATCAGGGGCGGTTCATTGTTTTTATCAATTTCTGTAAAACCAGAGCTCCCAACACACCCCCAAAGCATCTCCCAAACTTCCAATGACGTGTTCATAAAATGCGGTCTATGTTTGAGATGGAATGTACATAATTAATGTTTGCTGGATGGATTCAGTACAAATACTTCACTTTTTAAAATGTTGTAAAGCCTCTTGCTAAATTGCATGCGGGAATAATGATTGCATTGACCAAAAGATGGTGTGTGACGGATATCCTGCATGTCAAGATGGTTTTGACGAACAACAATGCAAGAAGGTAATACATATATCCATGTCTGTTATGTAGATATAGATAAAAGTAACTATAATCCATAATAGTAATCGGGAGTGTCTGCCCCTTGTTAACCAATATCCCACTTCATTGTCGGTTTGTGTTTGGAATAATTACGATTTTCTAATTGGAAAAGTGCAATTACTCTTACATTATTCACACTCAATGAGAAACTGTACAGCGAATTCAAAAATGGCCGACATGTTTCGTTCAATATCTCAAAGTGCTATTTTGCCCACGCAAACAATGGCATGTTAAATATCTTCTTTTTAAAAAAAATTTTAGTGGGGTTAGGTCCGCTTTTGCTAAAAAAAAGTTTTTTAAATTTCTATGGCACAGTTTTTGTTTTATTTATTTATTTTGACGCGTTCCCGCCCAAAACCAACTTCGGCCCAAAAATACGCGCAAAATGTTTTAAAATAGCTCGTTACGACCAGATATATTTCTGAACAAATACACCCACCTTTTATTGAAAATTTACCATACGATTATGGAGCTGTACGCGTGTTAAAATCCCAATATGCCCCGAACGCGGTGGTCAATGGATTTAATATGCGTTGTTGAAGAGGAATCCAGTGTCATAGAATAATTTGAGGTATCGTTCATTACAATTAGAGCAGACTTTCTCATTTACTCTGAGGGCACCCTCTCTTGTTACTAACAAGGCGTACCAAGAAAAGAAACAGGAGTAACAAATACTTGGGGAAATGTTACTTTGAAACAGAGGTTCTCGGAAATTTATCATAATGGTGGAAAAACAAAATCATTGCAAAAAACCTAATAAAATGTTGTGAATGGTAGATGAGTTGAATCCGGTATGGAGATTAACTCTTCAAAATCTGGTTTAAAACAACTCATCACACATTTCAAGATAAGATTTGTGAAATTGCATGATTCACCAAATTCTATATTTTGAAGCAAGTTCTTTTATTTTGTAGTCAACTGTCCAGCTAAACAGATCACCCTGATTTCTCATGAGGTGTATGTGTTAACGTCTAACCATTTTCCACATCATTACCAAGAAAACATGGAATGTGTTTGGAAATTCACTGCAAATGTCAAAAACAATCGCTTTGTTCTCACAACCGGTGAAGTGTTCGCTATGGGGGACTTTGACAGATTACTAGTCGGCATAGGAGAAACCATTACTAAGAATAACGCCACTTACAGCTACCCACGTCACTGGAACCTAGTCCCAAGTAGAGTCTTGGTTTCTACTAAAAGGATGTGGTTACTCTTTGTATCAGACTTCCATGGAACATCGGATGGATTCTACTTGACCGTATCAAATAGTAGAAAATCAGGTAGGAGAAGAAGTTTTATCATACCACTAAGGAAAGATCAAAGGATACCGCCTACCGGGTATATTTTCGTATCAGGTCAGTGAGCGCGTATTCAGCGCGTACTACGCATTATATCCGGTCAGTGTCCGCGTACTCGCCTGATCCATTAACAGAGCGGGTGTGATTCTTTGCTTCTACGCTTTGGGCATAACATTTTTGTTTATAATACTTTATTTATGGAAAAAAATATTTGTTTTTAATAAAGAACGGACGCGTTTTGTTATAATAAATATATTTTAAATGACTTAGTGGTATGATAAATTCGTTATCGGGTTCAGCGTCGCTCTGATACGGGGAATTACCATGCACTTAGCCCCATACCGGGTTCAGCCTTCGGCTTCACCCGGCATGGGGCTTCGTGCATGGTAATTCCCCGTATCATAGCTCTGCTTCACCCGATAACTAATAGTATTCAGCTGATATTGTAGATATATCCCAGAGACCTGTAATATAGTGTGTCAAATTGAGATTATAGGTCAGGCTTGCTTCTTACTCGTAATATGGGGTTATTAATAAAAAAAAAACAATTGGGATGTTCAATTAGTATTTGGCTTCAGCTCCATTTACTATAGGCCATCTCCATTTGATTGAAAGTCTACTGAAATACTTGCTTTGTATCGGGGGAAAGTTCAGTATCTACTCCTTGGATAAAAATGGTTATGGGATACTGTTCCTCTACTTTGATGCTCTTGGATTACATGCCATCTCGGTGACTTGCCATTTGGCCTAATCCCAATTGTTCTAATGGAACATTTTGTCTAACTCCAATTGGTCTATACCATTTAGTCTAATAACCATTTAGGTAATAACCATTTAGTCTAATGCCAATGTGTGTAATATTCATCTGGTCTAAAACTCATATCGTCCAATCAATAGCCATATCTCTTATAACCGAATTGCGTTAATCCATTTGAGTATACCCATCTAGTCTAATATCCTATTTGGTCTACTATCCGCATCTGGTCTAATACCAATTGCTGTTGTAATATACATTCTGGTCAACATTCCATGGTCTAATCTCCATTTGTTCTAATTAAACATTTGATCTAATTCCCTTGTCTTATATCCAGTGGTTAATGGGGGAATTGTCAATGAAGGGCCTTGTCAAGGGTCCGTTGAGGGAATCGTGTGCGTAAGGTGGAAACTGGCAGAAGAGAAAACATTACTGTTAAAGAGCGATGTTGTGAACATATAGTGGGTGCGAAGATGAGATCATTTTGTTTGTATTTATTGTTATCATGAATTAAGGTGAAATTTATCCTTACTATTTAGAAAAACAAAAAGGTTTTTTCTTTTTTTAAATTGTTGCTTTAGCTCACAAAATGATCTTTAAGACCTTTGGCAGTCTTGTATTAATGCTACTAAGATAAGAGAATACAAACAATTGTTATGTATGTTTTGTATTAGGTATGAAGGGGCGGAGGGCTATATTACTATTATATAAAGACCACTACAAGTTTGATGATGATGATTATGTGATGATGATGATGGTCAAAGTCCATGTGGTCTAATATTCTTTTGGTTGTAATATTAAATTAATTTTACGATCAATTAGTTTGGGTTTAACATCCAAATGGAATTAGACCAACTGGGGATTATTAGACCAAGTACATATGCGACCAAGTGGACATTAGACCAAGTGGCTTTTAGACAATGGAAGACATTAGACCAAATGGGTGTGTGGACACAGAGTCGCAACCTTTTTGATTATTTAGATGGTAAACACGTCATGGGTGTTTATATGGATATCAAGGGTTGACAAAACTATTCAGAAAATCAGTGGGCATGGGGGGTCGGGTTAGCGCACCATTGTGGTCCCAGGTTCAACCTCGGTCGGTGTCGCGATTTCATGTGCGTTTGGTTTCCAGTCCATAATCATCCTCGCAGGTTTTCGCCGGGTACTGAGGTTTACTCTGCTTCTAAAACTGGTTTCTTCCCAAGTGTATAATGAAGTATAAAGTAAAATTAAATAAACTATCTTCAGACACTCTATTCTCCTACGAAGTATCAGAAGGGTATCAGAATGTTAGAATGGCGCGGAAAGTATGGGAGTTTTTGAAACGAAAATAAGGAGATCTCCTTCTCGGTGATATGAATTGTGATTTTAAAGAAAAATTCATTGACATAATAGTATGTCATTTTTTCATGGATTCTTTAATCTGCAAAACAAGTTTGTGATAAACCAACAAGATCTTAACACCTCACAGCGCCGTACCGTACACTTATTGACATAATACTGACTACGAACAGCAAAAAGTTTGTACCGATACCCGGTCCTACACAACTGTTTTAGTGATCACTCGATTTCAACAATTATCACCAATAGGCGTAAAAACGAAAATAAAGATATGCCTAAAGCATCATATTACAAAAGATTTAGGAGTTTCAAGAATTTTAATGTTGATGGATTGTAGCTGAGCTAGAGAATATAGATTGGGACTTTACTGAAGACGGTCAGTGTTTTGAATTGGGGATAAATTGTCAATAAATTTACTACAGTTGTGATAAACATGCCCGATCAAAAAAATCGAATTCAAAAACAACAAGTTATGTCCGTGGCTACGAACTAGTAGAAATGACATCTTTAAAGGATGCATGAACGAGAATACAACCATAGAAGAGCGTTAATTCCAATGCAAGTTAAGCATTAGAATAAATATAAACACTTGAGAAACAAAGTAAATGTAATTCTGAAAGAGGCCAAAAAAGAATATGATTCTCGTGCATTAATGAATCGGCGGGTGATTCTAGTAAAATGGGAAGAACTCTTTAAGAAACTACTTCCTAGTAAAAAGGGTCATAGTATAATCATTCGTCAGTGATGATGGGGATATTAATCTAGCAAACAATATGAATGATTCACTTTACAAGTATAGGTGAAAAATCATTATAAATTCACTTACCATTTTTCAATGATGAATCACAGGTTGAAATCGAATTTTACTTTCCTGTAATATTGAACTTGAAAATCGGGGTTTAAAGAAGATAATTTAATCCATATCTTCTCAAAAAGCGAGTGGTCTTGATAATCTCTGCATCAAATTATTAGTATGGTAATGATATTGTATCTCCTATTTTAATGCAAATTTTTAAAATCAATCTCTAATAATGGCCAGTTTGCAAATGCCTAAAAAATGCACGTGTATTCCAAATTTATAGGGTTGTAATCAAAGATGAATTTGTAAAGCGATAGAGACCTATACTCATTTTTACACCGTTTGTTGTTCAAAAAATTTTGGAAAAGCTTGCACACAAACAAACTTTATGATTATGTAAACCGAGAAGAAATTTTGTATGACGGTCATCCGGGTTTAGGCCTTACCATTCTAACAACCACTTGCCCTTTTGAAAACGATTGATACTTGGAATAAGGCAATTGACAATGGTAACTTAGTTGGTGAGTATTTGTAGACCTGAGCAAAGCTTTTGAATGGTCAACCATAGTTTACTTATTCAAAAACTGAATTTCGTGGTATAGTGAATAATGAAAGGAAGTGGTTTGAATCATCTTTAATTGCGATCGTATTCAATGCGTCTCAATAAATAAACCATTTCCTCTCCGAATGTATAATGTCAGGCGTTCCGCAAGGGTCGATCTTGG
Organism: Ophioderma brevispina; assembly: GCA_023653785.1. Lineage (NCBI taxonomy): Eukaryota > Metazoa > Echinodermata > Ophiuroidea > Amphilepidida > Ophiodermatidae > Ophioderma > Ophioderma brevispina. The sequence goes on along the minus strand of JAMKCH010078006.1, from coordinate 74,618 downwards.
GCCCTTTGTTTGTTTCTTCTTTTATAATTCATTAAGATCTGCCAAATAATTTAAAAAATGTAACTGACATGTACTTGCTGATGATACTTTTTTTTTTAAAAAAATTTATGTTTATAAACAAGATCCCTTGATGTAATGCAAAACTGTCTTAACGAAGATCTTAAAACATTAAATACATGGTTTGAAACAATCTAATTAAAGCTAATGTAAGCAAAACTAAAGCTATGCTGATTGGTACAACCGGCAAAACCCACAAATTCAAAAACAATATTAACGTTTATATGAATAATCTACACCCGATTGAAAATGTCGAAGTGTTTAATATCTGGCTCTTCATAATTGTAAAAACTTGATGGAATAATTAAATCGATTCAATCCGAAAGAAGTTTGTGCAAGTCCTAGCCTTGATGAGAAAAATTAAACCATATGTACCAAACTCATCTAATAACAGTTATAATACTATGGTTCAACCTCACCTTGATTATGCTAATATTGTTGGAGTCACTGTGGTGAGAAAAATTATGATAAACTTCCAAAAACCCAAAATATGGCTCTGCGTCATTTATTTTTGGATGCCCCATTTAGAACCCACGTTAACGATATGCTTCACAGTCTTAATTTTTAACTGTACGTGATCGCATCACCTACACGACATGTAGGTGTATGATGTATAAAATTAAAAAATGACCCCGAGTTTATCCTTCTATAACCCATTTTATGCATCGGAGAGAGCATTTCACAAAACGTGTTTGTACAAGAGGTATACTACTGGTAATCTATTTATTCCATCATGTAAACACGATTATGGCAAGGAGTTGTATACATTATAAAGGCAGTGGAACTGGAATGTCATATCGAGCGATATTAGAAACGCATATACTTTGGATATTTTTCAAACGGAGACTTAAAGCGTGAATTATAAAAACCATTATGATTTGTTTTTCAATTTTTCTATTTAGAGAAGACAGGTGTTGTTTTTGGCCTCTGCCGTGTATCTATCGTGTAGTGTCGCACGGGCGACGGCATTGTTATTGAGTGGGGACGAGGCGCATCCGAGTTGTTTTACGCTGAAATGTGCTGTCGCCGCTTGTGATATGGCGTGAGTGGATCGCGCGGAGGCTAGAAGCAATACTTTTATTCTCCATTCTTTACACTTTTTCAAACATAAGAAGCGTATTTATAAAATTGTGATGATTTGCCCGCGGGCTGCCCCGCTTTTTAAATCGATCAGTCCGTTGTTTACATATGCGGGCCTTCGGTTTGGCCCGGAGCGTTGGCGTGTGCGTGGCGCGTTGGCGCGTGCTCGCCGGGCCGTGTGGTTGTCGTCCGTGTTCACACGGCAATGGGACCAATGAAGAGTGCGTAACAATCCTCTTGGTTTGGAAGAATACATTTTCTAATCGCTCTATTCTCCCTAATCACTTCTATTGTCATCGCTTATTTATATGTGTTTTAATGTTCAATTGGAACCATTTTAAAATTGTGTACACTGTCAATCCGATGATTATCAATACGGTGTCTTTTTAAGTGTATTATGTTTTGTAGATCCAGGGCCTCTACTGTATCACAATTGTTGTGTAGGCTAACCCGTTAAAATATGTAATAAAGAAATAAATAATAAATAAATAAGTGTAACGGTACGACTAATTCCAGGGAAATACTCTCACCGCCTGTCCTGATCAGCCATTACTTTAAACTTGAATTACAATGACTTCAATATTGAAAAGCTATTCTGTATTTTAAAATGGGGGAACGTTAACTGTTAAAGATGCAACGGGAGCTTTTAAGGCATCCATAATTTTCTGCTATATTCAGTGGTTTCATACAGATTAGATACTCGGGGGGGGGGGGGGGGGGTAAGGACACGACTTGGTCTATTTTTGGGCATTGAGGATTTCCAAACGGTAATTTGGGAAACTGATACGCGTGCATTTACTATGGAGTCTCTGTCTCCGTTACCTTACAAAATCTCCTCTTAAACCTTAGTTCCAAAACTCGTAGTAATAGCATGAGAATTTTGGAATAAATTAGACTTCAAAATCCGTCAGGGTTATTGCGTTTAACCCCGCTACAAAATAATGTAATTTCCAATAACAGTCATTTAGATGTAACCCTAACAGAGCCGGGCTTTTTGGACACATCTCACCGCCGGGGGGCGCCCCTTGTATCTCGGAAACGGATTGATGAACTCTCATAAGTGTGGTACCCAATATAGCTATGACCCTCTCGAGTCCATCGAATACCAAAAAAGTCACAAAGCGTCACAGTGACGTCACACATGATGTCATGCAAAACCCGCTACAAATAAAAAACAAAAAAAAAAATCGTGGTTTGTCCGCCAGTTTTTCAAGCAAAAGTGGATATTTTGGAAAACCAGCAAAAAGTAAAATTTTAATGTTTTTTAATATTTAGCAAATAAACAAAATAAATAGAAAAAACATAGTGTAATGTATCCTAATGCAGCTTTATATTAGTATCAATTTTCGCATGCCATTTTAAAACGAATTTCGCATGACAGTTTACGAAATTTTCGCATTCCCTTTTCCAAATTTCGCTATTTTTTCGCGAAATTTCGTATATTTTTTTTTTGCGAAATTTCGCATCCTACCATTTCCACACGAAATTTCGGATATTTTTTTTTTATTTGCGAATTTCGCATCCCATTTCATCACGAAATTTTTCGCATCCATTTCAACACGAAATTTCGCATCCCATTTCACGAAATTTCGGATATTTTTTGTCACGAAATTTCATCCCATTTCACGAAAGTTTCGGATATTTTTTGCGGAAATTTCGCATCCCATTTCATCAAACCGAATTCGCATCCCATTTCACGAAATTCGGTAGTTTTTTTATTACGAAATTTGGCATCCCATTTCACGAAATTTCGGATATTTTTTTGGGTCGAACTTTCGCATTCCCATTTCAACGAAATTTCGGATATTTTTTACGAAAATTTCTGAATATTTTTTTTGGAAATTTCGGATATTTTTTGCGAGCAGTTTAAATATATATTTTCAAATAATGTGATTGTATCTGCAAGAAATTGGCCCCCATTAAAAGATGGGCAGCCAATATGGCTGCCTAAGATCAGTTTGTTTTGCTCGTACCAACAAGTCATTGGTAATGGCTTTTGTGGTTGTGTCAGGATTTTTTCAGCTAGTGTGCTGATCCGGGGCGCGCGTGTATCCTAATACGGACGCTCCTACATCAATATCATAAAGGTCAGTAAAGACCCTAATCACACTTGGCGATTAAAATAAAATTTTCCTTGCCCTAAACGTTGGAATGTTAGCAAAGTATAATATTTACCTGTAAAATTTAACACTTAACGTGCCTATGTGTTTTCACTCATCACGTGGTGCCCTAAGGGGGGGGGGTCCCCTAATGAAAACGCACTTTCTTCCTCCGATGGAATTGTTCAAATGAACTCATACACCTTTGAGGGGACCTCAGACAAGGCCAAAGGTGCAATAAAATAAGTTCTGGTTTATCGTCTGGAAATTAGGGCAAATCGTTGTTTTTTTAAAAAATCAACACTCCCGTTAGTGCCTGGGGTGCCTAGGGCCCCAGCCTAAGTATCTCATTAATACGGGCGAGAATTTTAGCGTTTTTTATGGAAGAACGCAATCGATACGTTTACACAATTACAAAAAATTAGAGTTCGAAAATATTTTCACGACTGAGAAGATCGCCGAAAACGAATCTTGGGTACTATGGACCCCCCCCCCAGGCACTAAGTGTTCTAGTAGGATTTTTTATTCCTGCCCATAAAGTCATAATTCGTCATTAAATTTGTCGTAAACAAAACTTAATTTAAAAATTTTTAAAAAAAATAACAAATTAATGGCAAATTTGTCATTCTCCATTGTCATGCAATGTTAAAAGTGGAAAACTCCTTAAACCATGTGATAAGTTAATTTTTAAATGCTAAAAAATGTTAATTAAAACATTGTAAACATAGGCATTTTAATCGTTTGATTTTCCTTGAATGATCATCAAAACAATTGAATGACAATTTTACTTTGACAATAAGATGGCTTTCTGAAAATCAATTTTATTCATACCATTATTTACCCCCTCATAAAAATAATCCTGAGAAATGTAATTTTTCCTAAAGTAAGAATACGACGCGGGGGTCTAAATTGACCACACTTTGACTAAAATTATAGTCCTCTATGGGTAATTGTGGAATACAATTTTTTCGATATCCAACCGCAATGTTTTTTGTGATATTATCTCAATTTGAAAACATGAAAATTCGGACTTCCTACCATAGGTGGAACTCTGGTGTGTGGTGCAATAACCAGTTTTTACTTGCCATGCTTCAGGGGACAATTTCCTTGTGTTAATCATCAGGATCATTCACATTTGATAGGTGTATGAACAATTTTTTTTCTGTAGTCATTTGAATGACACTCTGGAGTGACCTCATTCATTATCTGGGTACTTATAATAAACGTGATTTTTCCATATCCCAAGATGACTTCTGTAAGACGTTTATCGAGTTTGCCCACCGAAACTAACCCCTCAAATTACACCACTATGGAGTACGTAACTCTCTCTTTTGAAGTGGTTCAAACAACTTTCTCACCAAGAAAGTTCCAAACGAGTTGTAGTTGACGGCGAAGCCTCGAGTGGGTAGAATGTTTTGCCTGGGGTGTCCCAAGGCATAGTTCTAGGTGCCACTGCTGTTCCTTGCATTCTTAACTACAGATAGATCCCATCACGACGAGCGTCATTTTTGCCTATGATTGTTTTCTATAACTGAAATATTAACACGTGGACTTTCGAAATACCTTTATTCCCTTCTTCCTGTCAACAAACCTTGAAATGTAATGCCGAAAAATGCCACGCGATGCGTGTCTTCCACCATTTAAACAGTATTGACTTCGACTGCCAAATCTGTGGCGAGTTAATGTATTGAAATCAGTCAATGAGGACCCCCTACTCAGGATTCACCTTCACATCCAAGCTTCCTGGAGGAAAACCATATCAAAAACATCAACTTAAAGCTAAAGTAAGGATCATCTAGAGAAACCTGAAGCATTGCCACCCTTAGCTCAAAGAACAAGCCTACAAATCTTTGGTTAGGACCAACATCTAGGAACTCGGCTTCATTTTTTTTATCCTCATCTCTAATCTACCATCAACCAGGTAGAAGCGTAAGGTAGTAGAAGCTATTCAGAATGGGGCAGCACATATACGTCAGTCACACACACACACACAACACCACATGCGCGCAAGCGCTCGTGCATACACCAAATACACCTGGCACCAAAAGTATCTCCTCGGCCATGTTTTTCGATTAGTTTTGTGGCCCCCCAAAGCACACCATTTTGAAAGTTTTTGAATATACATTTGTTGCCTATGTCTTGCTGTTTCATTAACACCTCGCTTGTAAAAAAGCGTGCAGAAAAGGCTGAGATAGAACGGCCCGACGAAAGACGCCAACCCCCAAACCAAAAGTTGCAGTTTTGGATTTTTCAAGGGCATTGCAGAGTACTGGGACCACGAACACGCTGGTGACCCACAATCAATTATTGCAAGTAGGCTTTCTCGCTCATTCAGCTGGAAACCCTCTTTGTTGTACAATCAATACACGCGTATTAGTGCGTTGTACCGCACAGTAACCATGAAAAATCCAAAAACTACTGCAACTTTTGGTTTGGGGGGCGGTTTGACGTCTTTCGGGCTTCTATCTCCGCCATTTCTGTATGCTTTTTTACAAACTGAGGTTGTAAATGAAAGAGCAAGACATATGCAACAAAAGTATATTTTGAAAAACTTTAAAAATGGTCTGACTTTGGCACAATACTGATCGAAAAACATGCCGAGATACTTTTTGTGACAGGTTGGTTGTAGATAATATACATCACAGGAATATTAATAAGGACATTCTCTAATCGTGCTACCGTTTTTGGGCTTATATCATTTCAATAAAATGTAGGTGGAACGAAGAATTTGCTGTGACGGTGGATTGTTTATAGATGGTGTGGGTGAAGCGATTGCTTCGCAGAGATTGTCCCTTCAGCGATCCGATTTGAAAAAAGAATGCGGTAATATAAGTCAAAAGGTTTTCCTCAAAACTTCTCAAGACCCTATGGAATGAAAAAAAAATAAAAATCAATACTAACACTGCAAGAGAAGTAATTGAAGACAAAGCGACTCCTTGAGGTAAATTGCTACGCCCGATTAAAAGTAATTGTGCCCCTTGCAGAATATTGTTGGCAATTAACTGCCTGAGTGGGTTACTTCGCCGCATCTTCCGTGTCCTTTCATAACACCTAGGAATGTTTGGATCCTACTAAATTTTAAGGATCTTATAGTTAAAAAGGTGACTTCGTGAAGATGACTTTCTACAAACCCCTGTAAAAAACCAATCGTTGTTGGCTCTAACTACATGGTAAAACTGCTTGAGGGAGGGTGGTTAGACCTCAAAAAAAATTTTGAGGGGACTATCATTTCGAGGGTTGAGAAACAGAAAGCATTCTTAACTCAAAAATACTGCTTTTGAGAATGTGATGTTTAAAACTTTCTACGAAGCAAATCTATCATTAATTTCAAAAAGGTAAATATCTCACTAAAGCGCAATATGGTACTGTAAGCAACCATTATATAAACTTTGTAAAAAGAACATGTTAATTATGACGAGCAAAAATTAAAGAAATTATTTAATATTCTTTGAAGTGCTGAGTTACGTCCTTACTGACGGTAATGAAAAGGTATAATCTGTTATATATTCTCAATCGTGCCTATGATTAGCACATTATTTCAATCAGAGGTTTAAGCATGTCATCCCTTTGGAAATGTTTAAAAGAAATTATCAATATCACGGGAGATAGGGAGCTAAAAAGCTGTGGCAATTCTGGCATGTGCAAGATATGAAGCCTCAACTTAAGTTAAGGCTTTCTGTTAGTTAAACAAAGTGATGCACCATTGAGAGGTGGTGAAGTGTTATTTTGATTTATAGGCAATAGGAGTAGGATTGAGTTAAGGCTTCATGGTTTTCAGAATATGTAGGTGTTACAGATTTTTTGGATACCAAAACCTCAAATCACAAAAGTGAGTACGTCCTTCTGTTTGTCAACCCTCGATTGTAAACAAACCGTGGGTGTTTGAACCATCATGGTTTTATCATAATGTATCTTGGCGATAGGAACAACAATTTTAATCCTTGATTCTTCTTCTTGCGTTGAGGCAGCAGCTAAAATGTGATTTTAACAAACAATGCATTTTTGGCAGCGCAGATCTGCCAATTGAATCTTGCCAGGCTTGTGCTGTTTATCTTTAGACTCCAAATTAAATTCATAAGTAGGGGAGCTCCATTGAGGGCTTTTAGCCATTTTTACATTTGAACCATTCTGCCAGAGATGAAAGGTAGAAGTCCAAACTAAATGTTGTACATAAAACGGTGGAGGTTTACTAATTTAGATAATGGACAGTTTGGACCAATTGTGGTCTATCCACAGGAGAAGGGATAGAAACCAGGTTAAAGTGGCACAACTCTCCTGATGTGTAGAAGAGTTGAGCCATTGGTTAGGGGCATTGTGCCACCATTGATATACACAAGTAGTTTAACATTTTGGCATTTATTAGTTTCTGTGTTTTTTATTTCAAAATATAATTTTACTTGAAACATATAAAATGTTCGCAAAATAACACTAATATCCAATGCTCAAGTGCCCTTTTTGCCTAGGTGGCACAACTCTCCTCAAATGCACTCTGACCATAAAAATTATGCCTCACTTGTAAAAATCAACTTAAATGATTGTATTTGACACAGGTTTTGTAGTTACTCATTAACACCTCCAGCTGAAACAGAAGAAACTTAAACTACTTGAGTTTTGGTATCATGCCAAAATCATGAAAATACAAATTTGTAAAAAATGGTTCTAAAAAGTTTGAAAAATCAATTTTTCAAGGTGGCGCATGAAACTTATTGCATGTATTAGTACAGTTGCATAATTTCGGGATGAGAATGATATAATACACTTACTGTAGGAAGAACAAGCCAAATATAATTTGGCATAGTTTGAAAAAAATAGGGACGGATCAAATCTCGTGTGGCTAACTTTCGGATCCCCTAAATGAGACGTTATCGTAAACAAACCTTAACTAATGGAATATCTCAAGAATTATATTCAAATTAATACTAATATGCTTTGAAGAAGTTCATCAGGACTGTTATTGAAGATTATTCCAAAACATTCTTTGTAATAGTCTCCCAATTGAAAACCACTTACGTGGGGAGTTCGACAACTGGAAGTTGTCTTGTCAACACTGATGATGGAGTTGACCGATCCTCGGTGTACAGCTCTTGTTGACTGTTGCCTAGTAACAGTGTTTGCCATTTTTTTTTTTTCCAGAAGATCGTCAAATACGTGAAATCTTACAACATCTCATCTGAATCTGCCAGAAACCCCATTGCCACTCTACGGAAATGCTGGTCCTCCAAAAGATAAAAAGGATCTTCACAACACTAACTGATGTCGTCTACTCACCCCGTGTAAAAACTGCACTCCACACATAGGTGAACACAAAAGGCAGAAATTGGAAAAGGCTTTGAAAGAACATAAAAGTAGGCCGACAAGAAGGGTAGCAGTCAATGTCCGCATCAGGGCTAGTAAAAATCATCCCAGTCGCCCGTCCACAAAATCTGCTATCACAGCCCATGTTGTTGAAAAAAAACCGCAATTAAGTTGGGAGGAGGCAGAGCGTAGCAACAGAGGACAATTCAAGAGATTGATGCAGGAGCAATTGAGATCAGAAGCTGGTCACCACCAACTGACTCAGGGACATGGGCATACAACTTGAATCGCGTATTTGACGATCTTCTGAAAAAAAAAAAACCAACTGGCACTCTGTTACTATGGCAACAGTCACAGAGTCTTCCACCATAGAGTTATAATAAAGCGATAAGAGAGTTAATACCCGAAGCTAAGGGCGTAATCGCCTTGACTTGTGCCGATTTGCAATATCGCGACGCCATTACCATTCAGGGCAACTTGACCGTTACTTCGCGGGGGTTTAAGCGACCCGTGCATGTACTGTATACTGTCGTGTCAAACGTTGATCTCCACCGTTGCTGAAAAATGCCTGAAAGTTGTGTCTCGTGGGGTTGTAAAGACCGGAGACAGAAGGGAATCAATATTTCCTTTCACAGTGAGTGCCCTACGTGTAATCTTTGGAGTTAAATGCTGATGTTTTCTTTCGCGATCCTTTTCAATTGCCATTTGTGTAAGTGTGAAAATGGTGACTTCCATGCACTGCACTCATTGCACTGGGTGACACGGACTTGTGTGTCCTACTCAGGTACTCAGTCAGAGATACTAGCGTGTAGTCTAGATATCATTAAATTGAACCAAAAAGGACAGCGAAAATAAATTGAAATTTGTTATATTATATTTAATTTGTTCTTTTTTGGTTTTGTTTACCTTTTTGCATACATTGAGTTTTTTTGATCAAACTTCTTTCATGAACTTTGGGTCCTAGCCTAGCTAGTAATATGCTAGTCCTTCTCTCGTCTAGAACTAAGTAGACTGCAATTCGACTGGTCAAATAAACAATGACCAGGAGTAGGCAGGCTAACATAACAATCCCCTCATGCCATAGCCTAAACTAAGTAATTACATTTAAATGAATAAAATTCGAGATTGTCATGATGATGGATGCAGGCCTCTCTCATGCTCTAATAATCAATGTTCAAGAGAGTCGGAACATCAAGTCTAGGGAATCTTGTCCATAACTGATACTCTGATATTGTGAGAATCTTGACTTGCGAAACTGTTGCCATGACTTAGCCTAGCTAGGTCTCATTGTATGGACTTTAATTTTATGCTAGCTAGGCTAATTATTTCAAAATGGATTAAAACAAACTACTTTGGGTGCTTAAAAAATAACAACGTTAAATTAAAATGAAGGAAAAATTTACCTAGGCTTTATTGCTTTTTGTTTGAACAACATCGAGCTTTCCGTTCAAACGTTTATGACCAAAAAGGTGGCTTCGTGAGTCAAATTACTTATAATTTTCTTATCCATTTTATTGCTTTCTCAAGCTGCGATATTGTAATATTTCCACTTTAAAAATATATATCTCAAGAGTCATTTTAGCTATTGAGCTCTAATTTGCACCATTATTGTGAAATTCAAGTACTCTCATTTCTAAAACATCAGGAAAGTAAAATAACTTTCTAAATATACAAAAACCTAAAAAACAGTGTTTTCTAGACTAATTGCCGATACTCCAAGTGAATTTTTACATATGACATCGCTTGCACCCTGATTTCTCACAAACGATTTAACCCTGGATAAAAAGCAAATTAGAGCATATAAACTAGGCCCAAACTGACTAGAATATTTTCACAACAGCATCTAAGGCAATAACAATTTTGGCTATTTTAAACAATTAATTGCTTGGTGCCCCTTTTAAAATTGGGTAAAATTGCCTTGCCTGCCCAAATTCTTATTTTGGAGCCGATTGGGTGTTGTTTGTTGGTGTACGTGCGTTGGGCTGTAGATGTTTCTTAAATTTGTATACATTTTACCAGTCATATTGGTTTATGTATTTGTTTAATTAGTGATTTTGTAGCATTTCTTTTTGGTCTTCTTGGGATGTTATGCATTTTTGTTTGTTTGTTTTTATAATCCAATGTGTGCACTTTTTATAAAGTTTTGTAATTCATGCGTCGTCAATGTTTCTTCTTTCTGCCCTTGAATTTCAGATTTCCCTGTAATGACTTCCACTTTACTGGCAAGTGGCTTGTAAACATCAGCCGTGACAATTTTGAACCAACATAACTGACTAGCCGAATTTGCATTGATCATTTTGGTAAAGGAAGATACGTTCGAGGTAAGGCAGGATTTGTCTGACACACATTAATTTCTAAAGTGGTGGCATTTGGCAGTCGATACCAGACTTTTTACCTAAGTCTGTACTGAGGAATCAGTCTCTAAACATCTCATCCAAGTCTTTAGGTAGTTGAGACTCAAATCAAATCGATTCAAGGTCAACTTGGGTTTGGAGACCTCAGTGGGAGTCAATTTGCTTGGATTTCAAGTTTGTTTCACATTGCGACTTGAGACTTTCCCTGTACCTGAGTTTGAAAATGTTGAGTCAAGTCTTGTCCACTGCAAGTCTGTATATGCACGATGCTGTGCCTGGTACAGTAGTAGACAGCACACACATGTTTTACTATCAGCAGCAGAGAACAATATGATTCTGCATTGTAATAACATTCTCTTCAATGGGAGGGGCTTAGAAGAAAGCAAGGATTTTGTTCACCACACATTTTGGCCTAAAACAACACCACATTGCCTAACATTCAAGTCATTGTCCTCTCTTAAAAAGTACACCACTAACGTTTTACGTTTTTGTTTATCATCCAAAACATCGTTTGCATTGTGGTGTACTTAACATAGTTTTGCATGTTTGTACAGGTTCAATTGAACTAAAAAGTGGAATTGGTTTATTGCAGGGACCTGAATTGAAATGAGAAATAAAAGCTAGGCGGAAGTTTTTTTACTTTGTCTACCACTGCAGGGCTAGAATTTTGGCGAGAATCGATTCTCAACAGATTCTCGTAAACTGATTTGCGTGAACTAATGGGCTGATTCTCGTAAACTTTAGAAGTTAACACAGCGAATTACATGATTCACACAAATTTTTTGGAATCAGACTGAGTCCGCACACAGCGATGAAATTCTACCCCTGCACTGTTTCAATCCTGTTTGGCAGGTACAAGATTTTGACATCTCCTCTCTCTCTCTCATCCCTCTCTCTCTCTCTCCCCCTCTTCCCTCTCTCCCTCCCATCTCTCCCACCCCGCCTCTCTTCTGCCCCCTCAATTAAATCAAAATCTAATTTGAAAATTTTTCAAACTATGTGTGTGGAATGTTGTGTATAATAGATGATTCGAATTACCTTATTATTTATATGTGTATTTTCTGCCGGCCTCCATCCCAGAGATGAACAATCATAATGAGCGACTAAAACAGAGTTGCTTCAGAACTGCTGTGCCATCATCTTCCCTGCCTTTCCTTCCTCTACACAAGCAAAAGAAGCCATCAGAAAAGAGACCATTGCCAAAAAGCTAGGTTCCTTCAGTTATATTTCCTCAACACCACCCTGAGACACGGACACCATCAGCAGAGCAGGGGATTGGAGCAACATTAGCATCGGTTCGATCTGCGGCTGCATAGAAAAAGAGCTAAAACGACCAGACAAAAGCTTGGAAGATGCGGCGGAAAGAGCTCACTGGTTTCAAGCAAAGGTGAAGCGTAGAGAAGCAAGATTGCAAGCTTGCATGTAGATTGTAAAGAGAAGAACATGTTTAAACAGGGGTCAGTTTGGATCTACTTAACTTAACTTGGGGAAACAACATTTCCACCCGATGAGAATGAACTAAATGCACAGGATAAGGATAAAACATGGTCTCAGATAATTCGGAACAGCTGAAACAATTTGCAGTGACACTTCATTTTTACAGTGCTCAAGCTTATGAACTTTCTTCTCCGTGATTATCTAACTCTGCCACATCCTGCAACAATAAGAACATGGGCTGCAAGCATCAGACTATGCATCCTGGCTTTTTGACTGAAGTAATTAACCACCTTAATCATGTGCAGAAATAACTAAATAAGCTCTGTACCTTGATGCTGGATGCAATGGCATCAAGAAAGGAATAGTGGTTTGACCCAACACTGGTGGCGATTCTGTTTTGTGGATTTGCGGGCATCTTCAATCAGTCTTGTGGGCGATAACCTTGCGACAGAAGCTTTAGTTTTCATGTTCGTCGTCGGCCTGACTAACCATTGTACGTTCCGGTGCGTGTACTACCTGGTGGAACCTCTACTGTTGAAGTCAGCAGAATCATAAAGCAGCTAATATGTGTTTTGAGTATGAGCATCCTTGGCTTCCATGGGTCTTTATGCTGGAAATTGTTTCCTATGCAAACCAAGCAACCGCGTCTCTGTTGGGGTGCTCCATCTTCCCAGGAACATTGCAATCCCACTTTCAACAACCCTTCAGACCCAGCTAGAGAGTGCATTTATATTTGATGCCGCCACCTTATAACCTATTTCGGAACGGGCTTGGCTACAGAGATATATATCAGGTGGGGACGTAATCATGTTCTTACCTACGGAAACTACATTAAGTTTCAACAAAATGACAATCTCTTTTTTCCTCGCAAACAATTAAAACAATATTTCTTATGGCAAAACCACAAATGATGTAAGTAGCAGTACAGCGCTCATCATCAGTAGCAGATGCTATCGACTTCCTTAGAGAAGACCTAAATCTTCCAGAATTTGCAGTAGTGAAAACCCTACTGAATTCCATTCGAAGGTGACAAGCTGTTTTGACTTCCTAAACTCAAAAATGTTCACGTGCTAACGGGTTCAAGAAGCCATGAACAAATACAACTTTGACTCCAGGAGAAAGTGGATGTTAGAACAAGGAGTACTTACGAAAGCGGGAAGATAAGGGCGGATGCCTTTGAACCATGGGAAGAAGAAAGACAGCGTGGATTGGTCTCATGACTACTATTTGATTCTTTCATCGCCATTTGTAATGACCTCCTGAATGGACCGCGACCTTTCCGCTATATTTGCACATACAGATGTCGCAGGATCACTTGGAGATGTTTTTATTAGTAGGGTTATGCGACGTGCGTTGTGCGTACAACCCATTGTTTACAGTTTTAAGTGTGCTCTCAGGGCAACCGATTAAGAACTGTATAGACCGGCCAAGAGCAATGTGACAATTGAACAAACCGTTGAACCTTGTGTTCCCAGCAGAAAACTACTTCAGCATCTGTAAAACACACTAATCATAACATGCAAAATTTGCAAAGCTGCTGAGTGAGCCTTCAGTGTTCCATGAAGCACATTCTTCACTACATGGCAGTATTTATAACTAGACACGACGTCTTGAAATTGTAATTGTACTCAATGCGGTTCGCACTACACAAGAAAACAATGCCTGACACATCCACTGCTCAGTCTGCAAGCTCATTCACAATCAGGAAGAACCGCGGTGGTTTGATAAAACCAAGGGAGGACGTTTTCAAAATCGTGAAAAACCGCAGACCAGATCTTCAGGTATATGAGACAGTGGTGCATAGATTTCCAAGGGAATTCACAGTCCATTTTCCTTCGCTGACTGGAGAAGGTACGGGGGTAACCTACCTTTATTTGTCTCCTCTCTAGTCTCGGTGGTTACTACTTCCATGGGAGTAACTCTGAAGTGCTCAGAAAGTGCGCAGTGCACAGTGCCCTTAATTGAGAAGTTGGCAGAGGACCCGACAGAGGACTTCAGAGTTTACTCCAATCTGAAGTACCACAGAGTACCTGGTGATACAAGACTCCACGAGTCAGGGGCAGAAGAAAAATGGTCTGTGTTATTGATGTTTTCAGAGATGAAACTAAAGGGCCTGAGTACGATGATATTTCCAACAATAAATTGTGATTTTGTACCTGTTTACCATCAGAAAAAAAATATTTGAACGTGTGTTTAAACGATTGCATATGTATTTGGTATGAAAATAGATATAAATACTGTACTGACCCCCAGTATAGTCCCCACCTGTTTTTAACCCAAATTAGCTGAATTAGGTGTGGGGATTATAACGGGATCGCCACCCTAATCTTTTAAACACATTTCATGCATCACCTTCGCCTTTTAGAGCTTAAACTTAGATCCGTGGGGGGGCACGTGTAATTCAAGGTGGATATGATGTGTGAACAAGAAAACGCGTAAAAACGGTGTCTTTTTTCCAACAGGCGATTTACGCGCGTACATCGTTTTAGGGTGTCAAAATACATCAAAAGATTGAAAAAAGGGTATGTTTTTTTAGTAACCCTGAAATTGTCATGTTATATCTCATTAGCAGGATCATCCAAAATATGTAATCGACTTGGGGAAGTAAAGCAAAGCAAATATAAAGGGTATAGTTTACGATTCATGCACTGCTGTACTTGTTGAGGGTATCCATAAAAACACTAAAAAACTGTTTATTGGTATGTTTTATAGCTTGTGTTTTAGTCGATTGAAACTCGTTTTGAGTTGTATGCCGCTCGTTCTCTGGAAGTCCCCATGTTCACACGCATCATAGCCACCTTTGACTACAAGTGGCCCCACCCCCGTGACTAGATAAACTTAGAGCTAGATATTTCCAAGTTGCAAAATGAGATGGCGATCAATAAAGACCTGAAATGACCCGATGCATGAAACCTAATTATTTTGTAGAGACAACATCACAAAAATGAAATTTTTCAAACATAATGATTTGTAACAAAAATTGCATGTGGTTTATCTGTCTTCTATAGATTGAGATATAGCCAATTAAAATGTTATAATTAACAATTTTTTTCAAATTCTTTTCAAAACTTGGGGAAAACTGGGATTATAAAATCATCACGGGACTATACTAGGGCAGTACGGTAATTTAGGGAAAAATGTAACAAAATGTTAGCAGTTTTTATGACCTGTTACGATTTTTGATGATGCTACATAAAGTTTTTTGCATATTATATTTCACTAAACTATTGTGTTTTTTTGAGTTTTTCCATTTTTCAACTAACATGTTTTGTATGATTTAAATCTAACCTGATATTGATCGTTTGCATTGCAATGGATTTAATCATTTTTCACCTGCCAAATGACTGATGTTTGCTGAAGATAGCACCACTGTGCATTGTTAAGGTAATAATGGAAACTTTACAAAGGAAGCATTAAAACAATATTCATCCCCACTGGGTGCCCCAGACCCCTCCCAGCCAATTTTCCCTTTTTTGGTGGGGGGTTAAGTCTCCATCATCCTTTGGTTTAGAAAACCTGCAACTTCACTTGAGAGAAAGATAGAAAAGATCGAAATAAACTGGGACCAATTCACCACCACTTTGGTACTTAATAGCAATAACGCTAAACATTTCAAGCAGAACAGAGACCATATGTTAGTGCTATGAACAAAAGCAAGAAATGATTCATTTCTATATATTGATTATAAAGGTTTTTTTTTTTTTTTTTTTTTTTTTTGTTCATGAACATTTTTCTTTGTTCATGAAGAAATCTTTTAAGCTCTTTTGTTCATTTCTTTGCTATAATGTTAATCCTTTACAGATTTTTAAATTCCTTATTTTTTTTTTTTTTTTTTTTTTTTTAAAGCTCTTTTAAGGGGAAATTTATAACAAATGGGTTTGGTTTATTTTAAGGGATTAGGTAGGGGTTGAATTTTCTATTGGGTTCATTGTGTGTGTGTGGGGGGGTGGGGGGGGGGGGTTGCCAATTTCTTTTATGGAAAAGAAATCACTGGATGTTGAAACCCCCTTGTAGTATTGTCAGGCCATTTTCAACTTCCCTGAGGGTCAACATACTCTCTAAATGCAAAAGAATTAAATTCACTGTTCTCAAGTGGAATAGTTTCACTCAATAAGAGTGAAATTTTACTCTTTTGTGAGTGATTTCACTCGTTTTACAGAATGGGTCCTGTAGGCATTCACTCACATGCATCATCAAGAGCCCTACAGGCCCACCTCTCTAAAAAGAGTGAAAAATTCATTCCACAAAGATTGAATTTTGAGATTGCACTCTTTTTAGGTGAAATTTACTCTTTGAGAGATGGAATTTTCAATCTCAACAGAAGTAACTTCACTCCTCCAAAAGATAAATTTTTTTTTCAACTCTGAAGGAAACACTACTTTACACTACTCGTACTTAAACTATCTACTAGACTGCTCTTAACGACTAGAGACTATTCTCCGGATACTTCCTCTGAGAACCATTTTCATCAATCTGCATTTAGCGAGTAGATACTGAAGGAATGAGGCGACAGAATTGGTAAATTGTATGCAAAACATTTAGCATGGGATTTCAAGTTGGAATAAAAATATTTTGAAAGTTTACCCCTCATGGCCAAAATTAGCAAGGGAATGTTTTGCCTCTTTCTTATTCTATGAGTTATTATTGAGAAAAAATAGGAGGCAAATTCGCCCAGGATGACACTTGGTGCTCTTGGAGGATGGGTGTTTGCGTGTGGTTTTAAGGGTGTGGACGTGGTAGGTTGGGGTTATGGTCTGGAGGTATGAGGATGTGGTCAGGGGGTATGGGGTGTGGTCCGGGGTATGGATACCCGGGGTATGGAGATGTGGTCGCTAGGTATAGAGTTGGTATGGGGTGTGGTGGGTATTGCATAGGGCTGACACTTATGAGGGTGTGGGTGTGGTCGCAGTGATGTGGTGGGTGGTCTGGAATTAGGTGTTTGGCCAGGGTAGGGCGTGTCCGTGAGTTTGTTGTGTGGTCCCAGTGATTGGGTGGGGTCTTCGAAGTATGGGTGTTGGCCAGGGTATGGGGGTGTTGCCGTGGGTATGGGGTGGTGGGTCCATGTATGGTCTGGGGTATTGGAGGTGTTGTCTGGGTATAAGGGGTGTGGTCCCGGGTTGTGGTCCCTGGGTGGATGTGGTCCGGGTTTGAGATGTGGTCTGGGGTGAGATGTTGTCCTGGGTATGGGACAACCTTCCCTATTTTTTTCTTTGTACATGTATTAAAGTTTAGTACCAGTATTAGGCAGGCCATTTTATGTTCTATTTGGAAATTTGACTTCTTTTTTTCTTCACGTTCACACAGGAGAATGTTGACGGACATTGGGATGACAGCGGGACCACTTGAGGACCTCTAATGTGAATGATGGAAAGATCCATTAATTGAGTTGTGACTGCCGTTAGAGAATCATTTTCCAGATTTGGCGGATCATTTTCAAGAGCAGGACCTAGTGGACGAAGATGAACCATGGGCAACCAATGAATTAAACACATCAGCAAGCTTTTTTTTGAAGACGTTCTTCATCATCAATGGGCCCGGCTATAACACGACAGATACGTGAATGAAAACAAGGCGTCAAAGAGGTGCACAAACTTACAAAGACCATATTGTTTCTTGGCCAGTTAGGCTAGGGCTTTGGGCGGGATCATCATGATTAAAATTACCGTGGATATTTGCCTTGGATGTTTCGTTCATATTTTGGGAAGCAGTTCATAATTTTTGCTTCATTTCGGACTAGGCCCAATAGGGAGCTCAGGCCTACAGCACGCAGATTACACACTGCGACCCATAGGCCCCGAATGCTGCTGTTAATTTCAGCAGCTGCTGCGCCAGTGATGACTGCCGCGCCGGGTTTTGCATGTACCCTGCCCCCCCCGTGTAGCCTATGTACCGCTGTATACCGCTGTATTTTGAACTCGAATAATGGATAATGTAGATGCCATGTGTGATCGTTATTGATAATTGACATCAAATTTGAATGGATTACCGATTTCTCCGAGTTTGTATGTTGTGTTTGAGCATGACAGTGTGGGGAGGCCCTGTGGTGTTGGCGTCATGTTTATGTTTACCGGCTTCACAGGCATTGTACCGTCGAGTGACCTTCATGGCTTTGCCCCTCCCAAGCGCTGTTTACTTCCACTACAGTAAGGTTTATTCCATTTTTTCCTCTCTAAATAAATGAATAAGGCCGAATTTAGGTATATTCTAATGATTGAGGTAAAGTTGTTGGCATTATAAGTGAGGTTTCTCCTGTTTAACTCTGTGTCAATTCACTCGGTGTGTACTTCCGCATTGAAAGTCCACTCACGAAAAGGGCACAATCCGGGAACTTCGCGAAGTTTTTGCCCTTACTGGTAATGCCGCTGGGTGCTACAGTCCGGGCAACATCGCGCTACGTGGCGAGATGGAACTGCGCACTCAAGCCTTCGCTTTATATATGCCTTCGCCTTAATTAACTCTATGCTGTACAACACAGGATCTTCCCTCCATCCTCAGTGTTTACAAAGACAACTGTGCATTTGTCGAAACATCCACCAGTAAGTGTTTTAAATTGGACTAGTTACAAAGAATTTTTTGGTATAATACTATTCGCCTTTTTTCTTATTTGAAGCCTACGTAATTTGCCCTGGACACACACCTTTGCAAGCGACCGATATTGACGGGTACATCTACGTGTACACAATGGAAAATCTATGTGATGGGAAAAGAGGATGTCCTTTGGCGATGACGAGGAACAATGCGGTATAGTAGATTTACCCTGCATGAAACTGTCTATAAACCTATTCACCAACAACAAACAATGGGCCTTTCGCTGCGATGCGTCAACCGCATACAGTCAGTTTCGTTTGTCGGTGAACTAAGCGCCAAAATCTCTTGATTTTTGTGGGCCGCCAGCTTTAGCTGGAGGGCCCACTTAAAAATCCGTTGTGCGTGTGGTATGTGAGGATGATGTTGTATGTGGGAGTGTGGGTGGATGTGTGTGGTGTCAATAAAATGTTATGTTTTTTAAAAAAATTGACCTAATTGAAAAGTTGAATGGGTTTGTCAAGTGGAACCAATTCTAGTTTTTTTACAAAGTTGTGTACAAACATTGTGTTAAGACCTTACTGAATTACATATTATGGGGGTGTTATTGATAAAGCTAACGAAAATATTTTTTGTCACCAACAAACTAATCAGGTTGGTAATATATGGTAATTGTAAGAAGTTTCTTAAAAGACTGTAAAAAAGAGTATACATTTACCAAAGTATATTAAAATTAAATATTTTAATATAGATATTTTAAGATTTTAAAGAATTCAGCGTGCCTGAAAAAATGCACCTGGTACTATGACATAAGAGGTTTTACACACAAATTGTGAAAATGGATGGTCTACAGAAACATTGAGGTCATATTGCAGGAAAAAAAAATGTTCTGTAAGCTATAAATTGAACTGATCTGTAAGTGTACAAGTATTACTCCACGATACTTGCTTCAGTGGTGATCAAAGTATGTTAAAGACACACCAAAACTGGTGTTCATCAGTCAACCATATGAGCTCATATGAAACTTCTTCATGCACGATGGTACGTCCTTTAACCGGATGGGATACGATTGGACCATATGGTAATGTTCGCCAGTTGGTGTATTTTTGAAAAGCCAAAATGCCAATGTCTAATCATGTGCCCAGCCTTGCTAAATCTCTTAATAGCAAATTAGAAACATTTACAGAGTACGTCAATTCCTGGACATTGATACTGTGCTAAATGTTAGATATTTAGACTACTGTAATTGGTGCCCAATTGAAGTACTCGAAGAAAACCTGCAAGGGTACTCCAAGAGCTTAACAAATAAGTGGTGCTTGTCTCAATTCCAAATCCAGATTTGCACATACAAATTCACTGGCCAGGGCCGTAGCCGGGGGAGGGGGTGCAACTCCCAAAAAAGGCAATCTGCAAAAAAGGGTCCGCTTTATCATGCAGAAGTTTGCCACTTTTTGCCCAAAATCGGAAAGTAATAAAATTTCCAGAAAAGTAATGGTTTCTATACCATAACATTAATGTTCAAATTGTCAAAAATCGCAGAGTTTCCGGGGGCTTCGCCCACTGGACCCACACTAGGGCTTTGCCCATGGACCCCTGCACCCCACCCGAAAGGTCCACTTCGGGAAAATCCGCACCCCCCCCCCCAAAAAAAATAAATAAAATCAATAAATTCCTTGTTATGGGCCTGTCACTGGCTCAGCATATCTGATCTATTAAATTCAAGACTCTTCTATATACAGGGTGAGTCAAAAAAATTGACCCAGTTTGCGTCCGCCATTTGAATTTTTAAGATATATATGTCTAACATAAGTGGTATCATCTAAACGCTTATTTCATTTTCTTTAATTTGCTGCAAAGATCATTTCGCATCGGTTAGGTGTAGACCGAGCTAGTTGTTTGAATCAAGTAGTCTGTTTGCGCTCTGTCCACGGATTCAAATTACAAATGAACGGCGTTCAGCGAGGCAATCAGTGTCCAGAAGAAATTCGGGCTATTTATTGACTGCAGAATAAATGTGGTGCAATGTAACCCCATAAAATTCAGTCACAATTGATCATCGATGCCCTCTTAACGTTTCTACGTCCTCATCACCCATAAACATAATTTGAAAAATATATTAACTTGATACATGTATCAGTTTCTGGTGGAGTTGAATGAATCATACAATATGAAGGAACAGACATCGGTGAGTCCAGTGGCGTATCCTGGGGGCAAAGGGGGCGCTTGCTCCCAGGGTGGCCAAAGGGGCGCCAAAAAGAAGGAAAAGAGAAAAAGAAGGAAAGGAGAAGAAAAGGGAAATTAAAGGGGGAGAAGGAAAGGAGAAGAAAAGGGAAAGGAAAGGGGGAAGAAGGAAAGGAAAGGGGAAGGAAATGAAAGAAAATTAGAGATGGAATGGGAGGAAAGGAAAAGAAAAGGTAAAATGAAAAGTGGGAAAGGGACAATTAAAGGGGAAAGAGATAGAAAAGCTTAAGGTGAAAAGGAAGAATCTGTAAGGGAAAGTTAAGAAGAGATAAAATTAGGGCGAAAATGTGGAACAAAAATGAGAAAAGAACGTATAAAAATAGTAAAGGGGCACCAAAAAGGACAATAACAAAAGCAAAATAATAGCGAGAAACGAAGGGGTGGTCAAATAAATTGGAAAGAAAAGTGAACTAAGACAAACAAAAAAGGTGCAGCAAAAATGAGAAGAGAAAAAGCAAAACGGATAAAAGAGAAAGGGCGCCAAAAAAGAAACAAAGGTTGAGAAAAAGTTTAATTAAAGAATTAAAGGGGCGCTAAAATAGCAAAGGAATGTGGAGCTAACGAAAAATAAAGGGCGTCAAAACTGAAAAAGGGATTGAAAATAGTTAAAGGAAACGGACGCAAAGAATAGCAAAGGCACATGGAGTTTAAAGCGGAATAATAAGGGGCATCAAAACAGAAACAAAAGGAAAAGGGCTGGAAAAATAAGGAAAGGGGCGCGAAAACCGTCTGTTGATTTAATAAAGCTAGTTGTTGGGAAATTTGAACTAATTTTTATTTAATTACATGCAGGGGCGTTCCCAGACCATTTTCAATGGGGGAGGGGGTGTTGCTGACAAAACTGTCCATTTGCCGACACAATTCCAAATTTTTTTCGGCTCGCTCCGCTCGCCGGTAACTTTATTTATATGTGTGTTATGCACATTCAAGAAGATATGGAATGGGGTGCCATTTTCAATTTCCAAAGGGGCGCCAAAAGTTCATCGTAAGTTTGCCCCCCCGGGTATGTCATCCTGGATACGCCTCTGGTGACTGACAACCTCTTGAGGATTTAAGTATTGTCTATATTTGTAGACCAAAATATGCCACATCTTGAAAAAACTGTTTCAAATAAAACTTACCATTATCACTATCTTTTACACCATTCAGATACCACTTTATTTGACCTAAACATAGACATATCCTTATCATCATTTTGGGGAGTCATTTCCTTAGTTGGCCACCGTGCATTCGAATGGGAATCCGTGGATAGGGGTAAAATCTAAATACTTGATTCAAAAGACTGTAGCTCGGCCTGTACTTATCAGATTGGAATTACCTTTGCAGCAAATTAAAGATAATGAAATAGGCTTTCCGATAATACCACATATCTTAGATATATATTATTTTAAAATTCAAAATGGCGGACACAATCAGGGTCAAGTTTTTTTTACTCACCCTGTATATGTATATAAGGCACTGAATGGGTTTTATCCCCAGTACATTAATGAGTGTCTGGTGGTCAGTGGATCACGTCCTGGCTTGGCTAGTCCTGGGTCAGTTACCAATCGTTCTAGCCACCATGGTCTAATAATGTTCCTTGGACATTACATAAATGTGCTGGCAACAGGACCTTCAATTTTCAGTGGCTGCTCCAAAACTTTGAAACCAGATTCCCATCACCATTCCCCCGCACCATTTGTAGTGCCAATACTGTTGATAATTTTAAGTCACCGCTCAAAACTCACCTCTTTAGGCCTAAGTCATGTTTCTCTTATAGCAATAACAACACATTTTTAAGAACGCCCCCAATTTTCAAAATTTGAGATTTTTGCACAGTTGTGTTGGTAATTGTCTAGTAAAATTGTACCTAAGGTAATGCTCAAAAGTGCGTATTTTTCGTAAAAGACGCGATTTTGTAATTAGAATCCTGATCCCCCATTGATATTTAACGACGGAAATGGAAACGCTATACATGTATTTCTGTCTGTCCATTGTGAAAATAGTGCCACCTCACGAAATGACCTTTAACGTGACTAACTGAACCAACGGAACAACTAATGGATGAGTGTAGACACGTACATGGCGATTTTTTCCAGGCTATTGTATTTTGGAAGGCCGTTTCCAGCAGCCGTTGAATTAATAATAATAATAATAATAATGGTCGGTATTCACAAAAGCGGGTTAACCTTAACCCAGGGTTAAACAGGGTTTAACCCACGATCATGGTATTCTCTATGGGATATTTAACCCAGGGTTAAAATTAACACTGGGTTAAAGTTAACCCGCTTTTGTGAATACCGGCCAATAATAATAATAATCTTGATATAGCCCGTAATGCAGAGGCCTCTAGGTGTTTCACATAGAATGGAGCAGATATATACGACGAATACAAAGACAATTGATATAATTCAATTATATACAATTTTAAAATAACATAAGATCAAATTTAAGTAGAAATTCAAACATGTATTATGATCAACAGATAGAAGAGAAAGACAACCCGGTTGCCTCCCATACTAAGAACATACGGGGATACACCTGAATCGTCAGCTGTGAGAATCTGTGTGTATGTACCCCACAGCGACATCGGTTAAGTCTTGATCTTTTCTGGATTCAGATGCCTCTTCCTAATCTGATGAAAACAACTATCCTAGGCAACCGGATTGGATGAAGGTAGAGAACAAGAAAAGAAAAAAAAAGAAATCACAGTAAAAATATAATTAGTGATTGGACTGCATCAAAAACAGGATACGTATCAGGAGCCAAATGCTGTGTAAATAGGAATGTCTTCAGACGTGACTTGAAAATAGTTGCTGACTGAGCCAAGCGGATACTGTTAGGGAGTTTATTCCACAAATGTACTGCTGCGTAAGCAAAAGATCTATCACCATAGAACTTTGTTGATGAGTTGGCTGATTTACTCAGCTGGGAGCAAAAAGATGATCTCTAGGTTCTTGGTGGTGAATACAGCTGGATGAGCTCAGAGATATAGGCAGGTGACATGCCGTGGATGGCCTTATAGGTGAGAAACAGAATCTTAAAAACTGCCCTCTGTTTAATTGGAAGCCAATGTAGTGGGTAGAGAGCTGGTGTGATATGTTCTCGTCGACGGATTTTAAGGACAAGACGGGCAGCCACATTTTGAACTCGCTGAACCTTGGTCGATTCTCTTTCTGGAAGGTCATAAAGCAAGGAATTGCAGGAATCCAGCCTAGATGTAACAAAGGCGTGGACCAATCTGATGGTGGATTTTTCATCAAGGTACTGTCGAAACTGCCCAATTTCCCTTATTGAGAGTCAAGCAGCTTTACATATGCTGTTAGCATGATTGATCATTCTTAGTGATGAGTCCAAGATGGCGATGACAGTATGACACCAAGGTTCCGTGCTTCAGCTGAAGTATGTATAACAAGATTGCCAATGATCATAGTTGGCTGAGAGTTGCTAGCCGATCTGTTAAAATGAGAGCAAAAGTACAACACCTCTGACTTCTTGTCATTTAATATCAGCTTGTTTGATTTACACCAGGATCTGATGTCTGCCATGCATGTTTCAATTTTCTTATTGGCTGCTGCTTCACGATCCCGAGGGTCTCCAATTTATCCTAATTACAATTCCCTTCTTTTGCGATACTACACATGTTCGAGCTTTAAACATTCACAGTATAGTTTACTAGCCCAGATAACAACGCAACTGTGCAAAAATTCTCAATATATATCTATATATTATAACTATATTATATATAATATATCTATATGCTAATAATATATTATATATATCTATATATATTATACATGTAGAACGAGAGAATGACATCACACACGGATTTTTTCTTGGCACAAACTGCAGTTTCAATTTATAATATCATCATGTGCAGAGTGTCTCCTTTTATTACAAAAAAGGAAACGCATTAAACAGCGAAACTGTAATTTGCGTTGGTGTGCGGACGGAAACGTTTATAATGCGTACGCCTGATACAAACGCGTAATAAGTTACGCTGAGAGTGAAATACGCATATAACTTTATACATTTGTTAGCTATACATAATGAATACAAAGTAAATACAAATTAAATACACATGTTAAGGCGGTTTTGAATACAGAATAAGAGATTTCCGCCGCTAAACGTTTATTTTTGTCATCTGCTACACCTTGTAAAGGGGTGCACGTGAATTTGGGCATGTCCCCAGTGTTGCGTGCACACTCGCCAATATGTTTGCTGAGTTTAATTGGACGGGTACTGGGATATCCCTTATTTTTTTTGCGTCTGACTCCTGATTCGAGAATTAATCTGATCACCAGTTTGGCCAATGTAGTGTCTTTACAAATCCATTACATGTTTACAATAATGAGATTTTTTTGCTTTGCAATTCAATGAAATCTTCTTTTTTAAAACATTTGTTGTTCTTGAAGTAACTCGGAGCATCAACGATACTTAACGCCACACGTGTACATTACCTTGTGTACTACCGACCTTTTGTTTAGTTGTTAGGACGGCTCTCACATATATATATATATAATATCATATATATATAATATAGATATATATATATATATTATTATATTATATATATAATATATATATATATATAGAATAGTTGACCTGAGCGCAAAGTTCCCAAGTCCATTTTGGGCCAAATTGCGTTTATTGGTGTTTTGAACTTGTTAGGGTTAGGGTCCTTCATATTTTATCCCTTTTTACTTTTTCATTTCCAGCCATTTCTGAATAATAACGACATTATTCTTTGAAGAATGACAATTGCAACGTCTAGTCCGGCCTGCAAAACGTGTAAGTTTAAATTTTTTAACAAATTTTGGTATTGGTTACAATATATTTGGATATAATACATCCGTAGCGAATCAGGATATCAATTAAATCAGTTGTTCGGTACATAATTCTTCGTTACCATATACAGTTTATTGTAGTATCTTCATTAGAATACAATATAGTTGTATCATCAGCAAAAAAGGATAACCTGTAATTTAGACCAGTTTTTTCCATATCATTAACATGTAGGATAAACTGTTAATCTGTCTGAGTTCAACTGAATCCGTGTTATGCTCGAATGCAATGGCAAATCCGGATTGGCGTAAACAAAATTAATCACTAATATCAAATTGAAAACTGAAAGACTTTTTCCAATCTCGACCGTCATGCTGATCGACGTCAGTCCCGCTACCGTCGTGCTACCACCGTTGGGCTAACCCAACCGTCGTGCTAACTCGACCGTCGAAATGGAAAGACCGTTGAATTGGATGACGGTAAGTGGGATAACGGTAGAGTTTCGTATTACGGTCGACTTGGCAATTATGATCGCGGCCCATTCCATTTTAAAAACAACCCCGGTGATGGGGCGCTATTCAGGCGGTGGCGGCCAAGCCCCATTCATTATAAGCAACGCCCAAAAATGTCATAGAAATTACACGACAGCATACTGAGTGCAAACCACAAACCTATTTGGGTGCTTTTGATGTGAGTCTGTCATTGGTGTGCCCATGACCCACATACGAACCGTCCTAGTTCGTTATCATACACAAAAATCGAAAAAAAAACCTTCTAGTGGAGTTGATTCTTCAACTCCAACGGTTTTGGAATAAGAAAATATTTCCTTGACAAAAAATTTCCCTTTTTCACTCATCTGGCGCATGTCGCGACAACAATACCCGTTCCCTTCACATGTGCTGTTGATAATCAGGCAAACTGTTTATTTTTCCTTATGGCTTTTGTTATTTATTTCTATATACCTCATAATAATAGCATCAGGACATTTGAAAGCCATTTGCCGGTACAAATATAAGAAAAATGTGAGTTCATATAATAACACACGCATCCAAACCCCACAAATAAAATATAACCAAGGTCGAAATAAAACTTATTACGATCGCTTCCGTGGGTTTCCTACAAGCACCGCAGGCAGGCATTGTATGAAAGTACTACACAGAATGTCCACATGCCTGTTAACTGGGTTTTATATTGTAATTAACACTTTTTAGTACAACATACCTCAACTTCATTTTTCACTTGTTCCTGATCACATTCGGGGATGGTGCAACAAGAAATCAAGATGATGACTATAACATAATGCTTAAGGATGAAGTCAGTAAAATCACTGTTCATGCTAAACGTGACTTCTCTATTGATAAATTCCTTTACTCAAGATATTTTCACAAACACAAAACGTCTAAGGATTCACCCTCTTCGGCTTTTGCCCTGTGCAATTCTCCTGTTGACCTTGCCATGACCTTTTCTTGACACGTTTTTGTGATGATGTGGATAAATTAGGAGTCAATCGTCCGTGTCGATTCTTTACATGTAAATAAGGAATCGTCGTTATAAACCATGTTTTAAAAACCACTTAACCCGGGAGCTACATACATTGTACACATCTCAAGTACAAAAGGTTTGAGTGCTTAAACTGATTGACAGAATGACAGGGACCCCCCCCCTGAAACATGACTCTTACGTGCAGCAAATGATGCCTTAAGTAGAGGGGCCACGACAAAGTTTGTACAGGGGCCAAATTTTTAAATTGATCCAATCATGTTGAAAAGTATACCATGTTTTTTGCCAAACCACAAGGATTCAGTCAAGGTATAGTTTGTAACATCTACAAACGTAAAGTTTAAGAGTTATAGGCTAAACAGCAAAATCAATAACAAAGGTCATTCAGTTGTACGGTGGTATATTTTAGTTTGCTCCGATTTTTAGAGATAAATGGTGCAAATTATGATGGAGTTTCATAGGATTAACATAAGGAATATTTGACTGTCTAAAATACTAGTTACCGATGTAGGGAGCCCGAAGGTCACGTCCATTTCATTCACTAGGGGTTGACCTTGTTTCCCCCCCTACCTTTCTTAAGCAGGCATTTGAGACACTCTTGTCAGTCTGTCTACATCTTTAATCACTCAACTTGTACTTGAGATGTGTTCCAATGACTGCTAGCTCCGTTGCTAAAAATGATTGTTGTTGTTGTTGGTTTAGATTAGAATAAGCGACTATTGGTGATAATACCCTTTATGTTTTGGGATTATTTTCTTTTTTTAGGTAAGAGGGTGATCTCACGCACAGCCATTCGTGAGACAATTAGGCATGTTTTGGAGACTTGTAGATCTAAAGGAATTGTAAGTGAAATCGCAGTATTTTTGATTGCCATGAAGTTATTGTTGTGCTGACCTTTTTTTTATCGCGTATGTAGCATCCCTAAAGGTTTATATTCCCTAAATTCCCCTAAATGCCATTTTGGCCACTTTTTAAATCACGGAGCGGACCCCTGCCTGTGTTTAGTGGGAAATTGCTCCTAAATAACAAGACAAATAACGATGCCTCCCATTTTTGCTGTGATGGTCAGATTGGTATCATTTTCCTCTATAACGTAAGGGATACAGAAGCCTAAAATTTAAATAGAGGCACTAAAACTTCCTTTGGTGTATGCTCATTTATTTTAAAAACACGTTTAAAAAAACCTCTTGATGTTTCAAAAAATAACTATGTTTCTATATACTAAAAAATACTTTTCTTCTCAATGATGTAACAAAAAAAAGTTTGCTGTGTCCACGACCGATTTTGTTTTTTTTTCCAGTCAAAACTTTCATTTCTCACCAAATTAAGCTTAAAGGAAAGGGATGTATTAGGCCCACCTCTTTTTATTCCCAGTTTTTAAATTAGATGACCCTTCTAAAACATGAACACAAGTGAACTAATTTTCAATAAAATCCCTGTACATACCCACTGAAATCTTAAAGGCTACCTCAGCTTTCCCGAGGAGGGCGCCCTCATTTTCAACAAATCTGGTTTTGTTGGCATATACATAATGCTTGTCCCATGTACTCATCACTGTGTGAAACAACTAAATCGCAACGAAGTAATTCCTATATAGAAGTCCACAACTTTGTTATAAAGATTCCGGATCCGGAATGTTTTGTTTTACACAGTTCCATCCTATGGCACTGTTTTCTGTTACTAATGTTTACTGCATGAACAAAAAATCTGATTCATCTCAAACTTTGGAAATGGACATTTCAAGTCATGTGCTATCGTTATTCCTTTTGACCATTTTTCAATTATTACACCAAAATTATATTTCAATCTCTGGATCAGCCTTTAAGGTTAGATAGGTTGTCAAATTTGGACTTGAATGATTTTAACACGGAATATAGACTATTACCTACAGACTTGTCTTACAAATGTATAGTTTTTTTTTTTTTTTTTTTTAATATTTCAAAATGATAATGACCTAAATACGATCCAAATGCCCCCTAGACAATAGGGTTGTTAAGTTTCAGTCAGTCATTAATTCTCAAGGTGACATCTAGATATAGTAAGTAATCCTTTTCTGCTATCTTAGAGTCAAGACGATAAATGCGACATCTTCAATTACATAAAGGGCATCATGAAAATTGACCAAACTCTTTTTAATCCTTTGACCTACCTTGACCTACACATCCTTTAGTAGCCATTGTTCACCCACGTCCCCATTGACATTTTACTCCTTTGGACTGTATCATTTTAAAATATGCCTTATAACAGCAAATACGTGCGATAAAGAATAGACATGAAGTACTTAGATTATGTTGTTAGACACAATAAATGTATTTCTGATACTTTTAAAGTTGCAACATGACGAAAATCAATATGGCAGCCAAAAACGTGAACTTCTTCAAAAAGTACTTCACACAAATTTATAAGTATTACAGCCTTCAAGTCGAAATCAATAGGAATTACATTTTTTCACATATATTGCACTCAATTTATAATTTGACACACTTTTATTTATCGGGATTACCTGGTATCGATTGGTTATGATCATAGGTACATTTCTCATTGTTTCATTGATACAATAATTTATACTTTAAGGTAATATTTAGAAACTTGTGTCAAGTATTTTTTGAAGATATTCACGTTTTTGGCTGCCATATTAATTTGACGCCATGTTACAACGTTAAATGTATCAGAAATATATTTATTGTGTCTAACAACATAATCTAAGTACTTCATGTTTATTTTTATCTCAGGTATTTGCATAGGGCATATTTTAAAATTATTAGATTTGGCTTTCATTTTGAACTTGAAGTATGACTCAATGATATAAGTGCCATGCACTTGTTCATTGGGTCCTATAGTATATCTAGCAACTCCATAGTTTCATAATATATGGTTGAATAAATAATTATGGCGACGCCATCTTCGATTTCTTAAAATGCCCAAGGATGCCCAGGTGGCACCCGGCAGATTCTTATTCTACATACCCTAATCTTTCAATTTCAGCAAAAAAAATTGTATATATACTCAACTTTACGGTCAGGCCATAACTTGGACCATATCTCCCCGACTATTCGAATTTTCATGGAAAATTGTAAATTTGTTATTGTTTTGTTGCAAAAAGGTCCACTTGTTCAAAGTCTTGCACCCCGCAAAAAAATCTGCCTACGTGCCTGTACCAGGAGGGGTACCAAGCAATTTCAGAAAGTATTAGAATCTTGAAATTTGGGCACACAATTCACAAATTGTGTACACCCTTTCCTGGCAGCATAAGAATCCATCTTTCTAAATATAAATTAAAAAAGGTTTTAGTACACCGGTACTTATTATTTTCTTTAAAAACCACCATTTTCGACACTAAAAGGACAAGTTCATCACCGATTTATGTAATTAACATCAGCTAAAGAATATCCCAGTGTTTCAAAATCGGCAAATGTAGGGGTACGCGCGCGCAGGCGAGTTAAAAAATAGAAATTAATTACACCCAATTTAAATGACAGGCCACCTGAAAGACAATGAACTTAAAGGCTGACTCAGAGATTTCCCGATGAGGGCGCAGTCAATTTTCAAACAAATCGTGTTTTTGCAAATATATAATTCTTGTCCATATAATAATCAGCTGTGTGAAATAACTAAGCTTAATCGAAGTCCTTCCTGTAGAAAATCACAAATTTGTTAAAAATTCCGGATCCGGAATTATGGTATACACGGTAATTCTATGGTCACTGTTAGCTAGCATAAATGTTTTAACTGCTAAAACCGAAACATCCGATTCATCTCTAACTTAGAAATACGGTACGCATTTTTAGGTTTGACTATCTCTATTTCTAAGTTTGCCTATTTTAATTTCTACTCAAAAAATATTATATTTCGAAATCTTTGAGTCAGCCATTTATTATTACAAATAACTGGTACAAGTAAATTTAAGGTATCATCGTAGTGATCATATGCATTATTAATGGTAAAAGTTTCTCTTTACAATTGTATAGCATTGAATGTGATATCAATTCTGCAATAGGTTCATTTTTGATGTGCCGTGTCGGTTATTCGAGAAAGACGCCGTCAGGCTTAGTCAGTTGGAAACACTGTAAGTTCGGCATGTGTATTGGCATGTGTGTATAAAGGGTGTGGGAGTATCGTAATATGTACTCGTTCTGTTTAGGGAGTGTGGGTATGACCGAGGTTGAATGACCGGCGATAAAGGATTGCAAAGGATTCAAAGGATTTAGTTTGATGCTAATCCCCTATTTATTTACACATGTAGGCGCCATCTTGACTCCATGTTTCCAGAGTATAAACAAAGAGGTTTAAGCGGTACTCAATACATAATATATCAAAGTGACACTATATCCTACATCCCCCTTCTAAGATAATCACCAAGATTTTTTTTTTTTGAAATGAAACTTTTCCTGAAGAAAATAACAGCCTGAAACTGGTATTTGCTTGACAAATCCTGCCAGTGTCATGAAAGTTGTATGTGCAATCTCAAGTCACTGTTCTGAGATGACAAATAAAATCTAAATTTTGATTTCGAGCACAAGAATTTTTTTTTTTTTGTGTTTTTTTTTGGTACTGAGTCCCTTGACTTAAAGTGTCCAATCACAGTCCTTTGAGTCACTGTCCTTTTTGCAAAATAGCAATGTTCATAATAGCATCTGAATAATTTTTTTGGGTAACTTTTCAGACTTTAAAGCTTTGAAAAAACTAACAACCAATAAAATAAAGGGTTGTGGAGAATAATGTCAATCAACTAGTCCTGTTACTAACTACTAGCAGAAATTTGGTTGAATTCCTTTTTGCAAGAAACTTAAAAGCATGCACCTTTCATGCTTCATAATTTTAAACAAAATATTTGAAATTGTAACAGACTTTACTTGACCTATCAGGTTACTCTGGAGATCATGGTAGACTAACCTTTTCCCCGCTGTGCCGTAACTGGACGTATTCTTGTCCCTTTGATGTTGCATTTATGTACAATGCACAGATCTACTTATAAATATTAAATTAACTTAGTTTTTAAACTTGCTTGCAGACTGGTTGCCAGTTAGACTTTCAGCCGCGATGTTGTATAATTTCCCCTAATGTTTGCATTCTAAAAATGTATATTGAAATGAAACTAATCTAACTTTCCTTTGATTCAGTGTAACCAATCATTCCGGACCATATACATGTAGATTATTAGTTGATTTATATGAATGGCGCCACCTAATATTAAAGCGCGATCCTAACTTAAACGGTAACTAAATTAAAAGCACATTTTTTTAGCAGTTTATTTATTTTGAGTAGTCACAATCTCCGCCATCAGCTGTCATGGGTATGATTTATGTACTAAATGTAAAACATCTATGTGCGAACATACACTTCTGAGCTGTACTTCTGGCTTGGTTTCACCACACGTCCACTTCTGGTTTTCACAGGTGAACTCTGATTGGACTGGTTTGGACTTGTCACCTGAAGTTTTTGTGTGGACTGATTCCTTCTGTTGACTTGTTTGTACCTAATGCGTTGGTGTTGTACCTGGTGTTGTCTGGATGACTGGAGGTTCTGGTTGTAACTCAGGAAGTGTGATTGTCTTATTCTGTTGACGCACATGTTCAGGTACTGGTAAGATTCTTCTGTTTTTTCTTCTTTAGTTTAAACCTTCACGGCTATTATGTAGATCTTGGTTGAGGTCCAAATTGTTTGACAATTGCCAGTGCGATCAAATCCATGTTTTGGTCTGTATCCTAACAGGCTGATTCACCATTAAGTGGTTTTCATTCAACACCTTGGCAGTTTGTATAAAGATTTTTCTGGTTGGTTTCTTTTCTTGCAAGTTGGTGGTTTGACTGTCTTTGGATGGATGACTCGTGGTTTTAATAGTTCTCATTAGTAATATAGTGGTATCCTCGTTGCTCTGGAGAAGAGTCTCTGTGCCTTGAGCCTAACACTGGGATCTCTCGGCGTGTTTCTGATATTGAGCAGATTGAGGTAAATGTCTCGATCTTTCTCTTTTGGTTCGTTCTAGCAGTAATTTTGCCTGCTTTAAACTTAATATTACCGCATTCTTCTGCCAAACCGTTTGACTGGGGAAATTCCGGACTACTGGTGACATGTGGAAATTCCACTCCTTTTCGGCAAATTGTTTGAATTGGGCTGATGAAACTGTCCACCCATGATCACTGATCAACATCCTGTGGCTTTCTGTGAATGGCGAAGCTTCTTTTGAGTTTTGTTATTACAGTCTCTGATTTCATATCTGGCAGGTAGTTGATTTCATCATTATTTCAATTATCAATTTCAATATTCATACATCATTTCATTCATAATTTTCATAAAATATAGAGACCATCCACTGTATGAATCGACTATCACGACATAATGCTTGCTGTCCCACTCAAACATCGGTTGCCACTATTGACCAAGGTAAGTCCTGAATCTTGTGAAGTAGGAAGGGTTTTCTTGTTGCAAATGGTTCTTGAGTGCGTTGCATACTGTGCACTCAATGACGTGTCTTTCCGGTCACTAGTTCATGGTTGGGCCAGTGACAGACTGCGTGGCTCTACGTTTCGCGTTGCCTCTACACCCATGTTGTCCTTTGTGTAAGGAATCTGACAGTATTCTTGATGGAGCGATTTTGGAACTATCACTTTCTCTCCTTTCATGAGGTTTCCATCATCTGCCGGATTTCATTTCACACGCGAAATTTGGGAAAAAAACCTGGCTTACTTCAGAGTGTGGACACGATGCTGTGTCTTGGGCCTCCGCGGTGCACGGTATCCACTAGCTTCTGCGTTACAGATCTTTTGCAGTTTCCTTGTTTCAACTGTTGTCTTTCCTGTTGTCTTGAAATCGGTGACTGAAACTTCCAATGACTTCATACGCGAAAGTTAGATTGTTCTCATACTGGTACTAGGTGCTCTTGACAAAGTGTCAGCCAAGTACAATTGCACCTCTCTTTGGTTAGTGTAACTCAAAATCATATCTTTGCAGTTGGAGCATCATTTTCTGAAGACGTGCTGGAGCCTTGCAGAGCGGCGTTTTCATGATGGTAATTAACGGCTGATAGATCGGTTTCAATTGTTATTAATGCGTTTTCCCTAGATGTACTGGGATAATTTGCGACATGCAATGTATAGCGAGAACTCCTTTTCTATCTTGAGCATAGTTCTTTGAGTCCCTCAGTCATAGTACACGACGCCAAAGGCTATGGACGTCCATCTTGGATGCACGCACAACCTAGACCATACTGGCTAGCATCCCAGGTTACAATGTCAGCGGCTTGCTTACAAACATCATAAAATGCAAGCACTGGGTGGGCTGATGATCTTTTGGCTTTAGTTCCTCAAAGGCTTTCTGATATGCTCTGGCTGCCAGGTTAAATGTACTGCTTTGTGAACATTTGTCTTACCGTTTCCTGTATCTCGCTGAGTTGCCAATGAACTTCGACCAACATAATTCACCCATACCAAGGAAGCGTTTGCGATCTGCTCTTTCCTTCGGTTACTGGGTTTCCGTTGATGGCTTGAAACTCGCGCTGGGTTGGGTTTGATTCCTTTGTGTCAGTTTCAGGGTGACCAACATACGATACTTGGTTTTTTGGTCTAAATTTACATTTTGTTTTTGTTCAGCATTTTAAACCAACTTCTCGTGCACGTTTCAGTAATTTTGCAAGGTTAGCGTCATGTTCAGCTAAGTCTTTGCCACTCGAATCAGTAAATCACTACTAATGATTTCATCAGGGGAGCCTCAAATATGTTTCCCTTGTTCTTTGGAAAACTTCAGAACCACTATTGATCCGTACGAGCATCCTCAAGAATCTATATCTTCCCAATGGTGTATGGAAGGTTGTCAACTTTGACGACTGTTCATCAAGAGGTACTTGCCAAAGGAAGTTGATGCATCAAGCACGGTGAACACGGTAAGCTTAGCAAGGTTCATGTTGGTCTCCTCTCTTCTTTCTCCACAGTACGCATGGAATGATGTGGGTTCTCTTCAACGCCGTGCTCAGATCTTTCGGATCTATGCACAATCTGATATCATCAGTTTCCTAGTTCCTTTTTTCTTGTTGCGACCATATGAGATACCCGCCATTCTGTAGGTTTCTTCCATTGGTGCGATAACTTTCAAGTCTGTCATTTCTGAGTTCTTTCAATCACTTGATCTTC
This sequence comes from Ophioderma brevispina, assembly GCA_023653785.1. Lineage (NCBI taxonomy): Eukaryota > Metazoa > Echinodermata > Ophiuroidea > Amphilepidida > Ophiodermatidae > Ophioderma > Ophioderma brevispina. The sequence goes on along the minus strand of JAMKCH010078006.1, from coordinate 39,140 downwards.
CATGGGTTTTGGAACTTTACGTGGTGGTCTTATTACTGGTGGAACACTGAGATTAGCTTCCTCTGTATCTTGACGGAAGGCCTCTAGCTTACCTCAAATGGTCAGCGTATGTCTCCATTCAGGAGGGGCGTCTTTCTTCACAACTGAATGACTTTTCTTGTTGACAAGCGATAAACCCATCCTCAGTGAATCTCTACAACCAAGAATTGGTACTTGCATTCGGTCTGTGACCCTTGTAAATTCAACTATCGTAACTTTCTTCTCCGTCACTGAGTCCGTTCGCCGAGTCTATACCACTAGTTGTGATTGTTGATCCACCGTAGGCTTGTAAAGTAGGTTTAAACTGAGTCTAGGTTTTCTTTACTTTTTATGGTTCTTTACAGACTGACAAATAGGCATGACGTTACACTTCGCACCAGAGTCGACCTTGACATTGACTAGGTGACCGTGTATTTCAAGTGAGTGTACATGACATCTTGTCCAAACGGAGTACCAGTACAGTCGATGCATTCAAGATGTATTCTTTCCGTTTCCGTCCCTCCTCGTTCTGAATAGACATCTATTTCATGTAGGCTGTTGTCACCTTTTGTAGGCTTTGCCTTGTTGCCTTTGCGACTACTGGCACATTTCCTTGGAAGTGATTAGGCTTCTGACAAAAATGACAAGTTTGTCCTGCTGCTTTACACTGTCCCACTGCATGCCTTGAACCACATTCTTGCAGTTTATTTTATTTGCTTGGAGTGTGCAACTTTGATTAACTTTGGGTTCTACTACCAATGGCTACCTACTGTGCTTTCCTTGGGGGCCTTTGTTGTTGATGCATGAATGGTTGCATCTGACGTGTCAACTGATGCTGCTGCTGCTTTTAATGTCTTGGCATGTGTTTCACTCTGTTCATTGACCTTGACCCATCTGTATTGCTTTTAATCAATGTAAGATCACTTTCTTTCAACCTGATTTCTTAGGTAGTCATTATTAACACCACAGACCGATTCTATCTCGAATCAGTTCATCAGGAGTATATTCTGAATTCACAGTTTTGAGCCAATTTTTTCAGTTCGCAACGAACTCTGGAATGGTTCCCCCGGTTTTCTGCATACTTGTAATTAAATTTATGTCTCTCGATTATGACATGCGTTGGGAGCCAAAGTTCTCTAATTTTGGCTTTCAGGATCTCTGGATTTTCTTTAGATTCAGCAAGGGTTATAACTTGACCATCTCTCATCTTCTCCTAGGACTGCTGGGTTGTACTCTGAAACCTTCTCTAGTTCTCTTTCTGAATGGCTTCTGGACCAGCGATGTTTAACAACGGTCTGCATGGATCTGTCATCGCTCTTTCCAGCAGGCAGCTTTGAGATATTTTCAAAAGTCTTGTTCAAATCTACGCCAATTTTCGGCGACATTGCCCCTTAAAACTAACGTTGATTGCCTTCTAAAATCCATCATAGCTACTGATGTACTAAATAACTTGTATTACTTGAGTATATTATTGTTGTATCCAATCACTGATACATCTGGTACGATGTTTGGCTTTTATACGTACGCTTAACTTTTTATCAGTTGTACAGTACTTTTTTTTGGGTAGAAATGAGCTTCAAAGTTTATCGCATGTGTTGTTCATGATCCTCACCTTCTGGTACCCATGTAGAATGACCGGCGATAAGGATTGCAAGGATTCAAAGGATTTTAGTTTGATGCTATCACATATTTTTTAGACATGTAGGCGGCCATCTTGACTCATGTTCAGAGTATAAACAATAGGGTTAGCGTTACTCAATACATAATATATCAAAGTGCACTATAATTCTCAACGGGGCCATCGGTGAATATCCCCCCCCCCATTTTTTCCTATCCCCTGCCACACATCCCCCGCCGACAGAAAATTGAAGGGCAAAATTCATCATTTGATCCAAAAATCACTCAATTTTGGCAAAAATACCGATTACGGGGCAAATTGGTTTTATCTCCCAATTGATTTATCTCCAAATTTGATATTTTCCCGCCTCCAGAATTTCACTCTCCCAAAAATGTTAACTTGACCGCTGCCCCCCCCCCCCCCCCCGTTTCCCCCGAAAAAGAGTCTGGCGCCCCCCCTGGGTGTGGGTGTATATGTGTCTTGGCCTGTGTTAATGTGGTGATATTGTGTATTTGTTACAGTGGACGGTGCTCCTTAAGAAAATTTGGACCACGTTTCTATACACTACTTTAAAATTTTAAATGCTGATGCATGTCGGTGGATTCGTGGTACAACCCACCACCCCCCCCCCTCATGTCACCGTAAGTCTCACTCTTCAAGTGAATAGGGCCAATTAGTTGGATGCATCTGGAGCATTTCCATGGGTGTGTAGAGCAATCGTTGATTTCACAGTGGATTTGGCTCCTATGAGGTCTGTATCAACTAAGCGAAGGGTGTACCTCGTAAATTTTTGAGCGGATCCATGAGGAATGTAAATCCTAAGAATTGGGGTTCAAAAATGAAAAATGCTTGATTGCTGTAAAGTGTACCACATTTGTCCGTCTTGTTACACAAGGATTAACTATAAGGGTATCGTTTTTGTACTCAGCAACTATGGTCCAGAATATGCACACAACGTGTCATAACCGTATGTCATCCACAAATACTCTAATCTTTCATAGTTACGTCGATGTCTTTTAAATGGTTTCCATACCCTTGACCTCTATAATAATGTCATATAAGCACCTCATTCTCAAAGCTTGGGAAAGTCGGTTTGAAGATGGTTTCTATAGTTTAAAAAGGCGCGTAAATCAGGTCAAATTGGTGCTTAAATGTACACAAGCAAGTTAACCTGATTTCAAAATTTGGTCCACTAGTTAAATTTACCCTACCCGCCCCCCCCCCCTTACCCCCCCTTATCTACAACGTCGTCATTGGTTGGGACACAAAATTCCAAATCAGCATCCTTCAATTATAAGAAAAACTCCGATCAATTGTCTTCCCCAAATTTCTACTATTAATCCCTGAATTTCAGTAATATCTTAGACAGTGCAAACTATTTTTCAGTGAGAGAAAATATAACAATTTGGGCCATTTTACAAGAAATCACGCAATATTAAAGTGATGACATTTTGCCTATTTGTGTTGTACAAAGGTGAGTAAAAAAATAAATTTTAAGTAATATTTAACATTGTGGTATTATCTAAGCTTAGTTCATTATCTTTATTTGCTTGCAAAGATTGTTCACAATCAATCCGGTTATATATAGACCGGCTACGTCGTTTGAACAACGTAGTTGGTTTTTTTGCGCTCTGTCCACGGATTCAACGAAAATGAACTGCGTCATCAGCGAATCCAGAAGAAAATCGACCTATTTACCCCACAACATTCAGTTTCCACAATTTGCATCGATGCCCTCTAACGTTTCTACGTCCTCATCACTCAGGGTTAAGTAATTTGAAAAACCAATTAGCTTGAATACATATCAGTTTCAGGAGATGAATGAATCATACACTGCAAAAAAACGCCGGTCGTTTTAACTAGCAAGCTGGGCCTCACACCAGTTTGTTATCAAAAAAAGACTTTTTTTACAGTATTTTGCAACACTGTTTTCTTCCCTGCTTATAGTTAAAAACGACGTTTTAAGAACATTTAGCAGTGTATCAGATGAAGGAACAGACATCGGTGATAAACTTTTGAGGTTTAAAAATATTGTCTGTATTTTCATTATTCTTTTGATTTTTAAAAATTCTTTGAAAAAAAAAAAAAGTGTTACATAAACTTATGACCATTATCACTGGCCTTTAACACCGCTTAAGATGCAACTTTATTTGACTTAAACCTTGATATCACCCTCATCACACATCGTTTTGGGGGAGTCAATTTGCTGCTTAGCTTGGCCGCCGGCACAATGGAAATCCGTAGATAAAGTGGAGAAGGACCGATTTGGAATTATCTTTACAGCAAAGCAAAACTATGAAAAGGCTTTCCGATGATAGCACATATGTTAGATAAGATTATTAACAAATCTAAATGCGGACGAATCAGGGTCATTTTACTCACCCTGTCTATACGTCACCAGAGGATATTGGGCAGTAAGGAAACATATTATTTTAAGAAAAAAACATTGGGCTGGCAACGTGCACCGCACGTTCACAGGTTGCACCTAGAGATTTCACAGAACAGGTTTCCTAAAAATTGAAAGTTCTGATTTTGTCATCAAAAATATCCCCATTTTGAAAGGATTAAGCTGAGAAATGTTTCTTTGGTACAAAAATTGTGCATTTCTAATTTCGTATAGAGCACAATACGAAATTCAGCCATATTTTACAATTTAAATATAAGGAAATCAAAATCACCCTTTTTTCTCTCTTTTAAGACATTTCTGGGGATAATACAATGTAAGAATCTATTGAGTGTCCTGATCTATTTGAAATTACTATTATGACACAAATATTTGGGTGGGTGCCTCAAAATCTATCGTTGCACCTGGAAGATGTACGTTTTCCGGTGTGGAAATAATTATGGTTCCGGGTACTCGTAGTCGGGAACAATGTGAACAAAGGGCAATCGATTCAGTTGACTCTTCACATAACACATAGTTTCACGCTTTATCCGTTTTCGTCTATGAGCCAGGACTGTGGCTCACAGCGGACTAGATCTTTGCTTTCACACCGGGTTCAAATCGCCAACCTCCGTTTACTATGAGAGTTGTGGGTGCAAAATTCATGTACCACGCATTTCAATACGGAAATAAAACCAAAACTCGTTCGACCCCGTCTTCAGGGCAAATTTCATTCCATTGAAAGAAATTGCGTTGTACAGGATTGGCTAATAGCTCTAACCAATTGATATGGGGGTGTCGATTTGAAAACGGCTAAGTGCACAGTTCTTTGCGTGCCAGCCTCATTGTGAAAACTTTTAAAAAATCAATAGTTGCTTTTCAACATTGATAGGCAAAATTTCAAATTAATTTGAACCCTCTAATCCATTTCATTACCACCTACGTTATAGATACCATTCCAGAAATTTGATATCATGTCGATTAAAAAGATATATGTTGTTTGTATTTCAGGATACTGGTTCAAAAACATTACATCAATACCTCCATTGTGGTAAAGGATGGCGGTTTCAATGGCTTTGACAACGCAACACGTCTGTAGAAAACTTTAATGAAATTTCTTTTGTTAATATGCCACGTTTCACAATTGAGAATAGACGTCGAATAACCATCCCAATTTAATAAGAAAATAGTGAAATATCGATGAAATCAAATGAAGTATAATACTTTTTTATAATTGACAGCGTTTAACTTGTAAGTCCTGAAAGTAGGGTATCATTTCCACCCCCTCGTATTGTTATATAGCACCCATTACTTATGATTTTGCTACAGTGAATAGCTATGGTTTTTTTCTTCTATTTGCACTGATACTAAAATTAGTACCGATATCCCTATGTGTTTGAGATGTCATAAGTCCGTATTCAAAATTGTAATTTAGACTCATTGGTATTTTTCATCCGGTTATTAGCCAGTAACGATGGCAAATGGCTACTGTTTTATCACTTAAGTGACCAAGGGGGTGTTATCATTTAAGTGACGGGTCCTATAGACCCAAAATTTGTTTCAGCGCTGTCCTGCTTTACACTGATATTTTGGTAACCTAATTCTAAACCCGATTACAGAACACATTTTACATAAAAAGATCAGAATATTTGATAAATCCAAATGGTGCATTAATGTTTCTACGACTAAAATTCACACACCCACCCAAAATGAAATATCCAACATTCGATAACATTCTAGCACACTGCGTCCATGACAATATCATCGCATGATTTTGTCCAAAATAAAGGTATTTAATTATGAATACGACTAATTGACCACAAAAATAAAGCTCAACCGAAAAACATGGGAGAACATACATGTAGGGTATACTTTTTATGCAATATATCCCTGTGCAGGACTGTCCATCCTCTTCATCAGTCTTTTGTACTTTTCAGATATTTGGTGATTACAAGATTTGCTGCTCTAGCTTTAATAATAGACGATTGCACTCCTTAGACCGGCAGGACGTGCTTTTTATGTGTGGTAGTTTGCTACAAAATAATGTAATAAGAATATTTTTTTTTAAGATTGAATGAACCCCTAATTCAGTTAAGTGTTAATGTTGGTACTTATTTGGCATCTGACGACTAAAGCCAAAGGTGACATACAAAAAGTCAGAAAATCCGTATCTTAATTTGACAATAGCGGATTTTCTAATGGGCGTTTATATGATAATCATTGCGATCGCAGATCAATATTAGGAAAGGACTTTTTACAATATCTGAACCATGGCGTTCAAGTACAGCATGTAAAATAACCAATTGTATTAAGGTATTATCTAAGGCTAATATTACACCAAAAAGGCAATAGTGCTTGTAGCAGTTACTTGGTTCATTACACTTGGATCCAGTTTGTCGTCCTCTCTGGCAGCCAGTTCATCTTCTGATTTTTACGGCCTTTCCGATGTTTGTATTGGCCTTCCCTTGGTAACCAGACCAAATGATTATGCCGATATTCGCGAAAAACTTTCTGAAAACAATCTTGTTAAAAAGGTTCCAGAAGGATTCAAACCCTCTTGGTATTTCTCAATAATATTATTTTTAGGAATAAACTTGGTTGTTTTTCTTTTGATTTCGATTATCTACCCGACTACATTTGTAAATGTGGTTCAGTCTCGAAGAAAAATAAAACCACCAAATATCAAGGAAGAATTGGTGATAGCACTCCGTCTTTTCTTAATTGTCCTAACAAACTTCTTTTGTTGGATGCCAGTGATAATATTAGGAATATTGTCACAGGCAAAGGTCCTCACTATCCCGGTAGAAATGTATACCTGGTCTGTGGTTTTCATTCTGCCTATTAATTCATTGCTTAACCCTCTTTTATATACCTTAGAACATATCATTACAGAAAAACTCGCAGCATACTTGCAAAATAGGACAGGATCTAAGGACGGCGTCGAAGAACGTGGCTAAACAGAGGGCAAAATGTGTAAAAACAATTGTAGATCACTTTTATAACATTACCGCTCTTAGTCTTATTTAGGACACCGTTCTTATATTTTGTTTTGAAATTGTTAACAAATGAAATTATCTATGTACATTGCAGAAGTTGAAATATGTTTGACAACTTCTTAAAGCACTGCAATCATATTTTGTGACTTTCTTAAACAATAATTGAAAATTATTTAATATAATTGCACATCAGTTCTCGTCTTACCAAGCCTTTTTCACACGGTTTGCCATACCACCCCCTCCCTCGAGAATTCGTTATAAAGCACCCGATGCTTTTGATACCAGTGGATATTGATAACAAAATAAGCACCAATATACCTAGCATGGCGTCACAATGTCGTCATAAAGTGCGCAAGCTGGCAACATTGGCATTTCCAACATAAAGTAGGCGAAAATCCAATTCTGCGCTAAAAAAGGTCAGAATATCATATCAGATTTTCATGCGGTTTTCAGCTCAAAATGATGGCAATTGACTAGTTTTACATAGAGTTTTAGATCCATACTGTGCATAATATCTTCAAAAATGTACTATAAAATAGCCTTGGGTGGCAATACCGCCCCCTCCTTACCGGGCCGTGCTTGTCATGAAGAATGTTAGGGGCCAATCCTGCTGAACAAGATGCCGCGCCCCACTTATTCCTTCAATGACTATCAAAAAACTCGGCACCAGCCACTGGCTAACACCAGCACAAATACCCGCAATTCTCAGACATACGTCGAGTTCACCGTTCCTTCCAATATTTCCATGTTGAACTCTGTATACAAACTAATTTTCTTGAAAAAGTGTAGGGGGTGACAAGTTGCTTACTAGGCAAAATGCCGGTGTGAAAGCAGATATAGTCCGGCGGGAGCCACAGTCCGGGGCTCCATAGACGATAACGGAATAAAGCGTGAAACTAATGTTGCGTGAAGAGTCAACTGAATCGATTGCCCTATGGTTCACCATTGTTCCCGGACTATGAGTACGCCGGACTATAATTACTTCTACACCGGAATAAGTTTGAAGAGTAGGAGTTCCACATGTTCAAGTTGTGTTGTGTAATTCTGGCAAGTCAGTGGCGTACCGAGGCAGTCGATCCAGAGGGGGCAAAATTTCCAAGACGTCCCAAATGAGGGGGCAAAATTCTTAAGTCGTCCCGGTGATTTGCTCCAATTAAGTCTGAACTTGCTGAGATGCGAAAATCGCCGAAATTTACTTTAGTTTTGCCCAAATTTAGGCTGAAATTGGTCGAAATTCCCCGAAAAAGAGGGAAGAAAATGCATATTTTGGTCCATATCGTCCCGCTTTTTCGAGCCAGAGGGGGAAACTTGCCCCTGCCCCCCCCCCCCCCGGTCGGTATGCCACTGAGTCAAGTTGTGTTTTGATATTTTATTTTCGGGTCAGAATTTGTTGAATTGCCCGAAACTTGCTGAATCCGCGCAATTACCATACCTGCCAACCTTCCCTGTTTTATAGGAATGATCCCTATTTTGAAATTTCTAAATAGCAAAAAAATAGGGATATCCCTATTTCTGAAATTTCAAACAAATCTTGAAATAACTGCCAGAAAAGTCCTGAAATATTTTCTGGGCTCCTGAAGCTCTTCCTGCAACATCAAAACACTAAAACCAAGTAACTTCAGGAGACTACCCACTGTGTTCTCCACTAGAGGCCTTAAAGTGGATCACAAATAGACACCACCCTAAAAGGGCTTTCGTAGGTGTTCACAGCACATGCATTCTGATTTTGGGGTTCTAAATGTTGGCAGGTATGAATTACGCACCCAAAATGTACAAATAATGACGTTCAATCATGGAGACGAAAAACCATGTCGCCCAGTCTCCTTTAAATTTCCCAAAAACATCAAGACAAAAGCAGTAAACAATACCAAAAGCGTGATGATCACATCAATACTAATCGCACTGACCTAGTTTTTATTATTATTATTTTTGTTTATAGGCCATTTACAGTAATTTTCCAAAGCACAATTCTTACTCTTTGAGTAAATATGCAATATTAAAGACAATAGCTAAAGTGTTGTAATTAAATTAATTCATTTCCTGAAAGCAACAACTTCACCCCTTGCTTTAAATTTAATGGAGTTACACGTGCGGTACGGCCACTTCCCCGTCGTTTGGAGTAGACTTAGTGTCATTGTCGCATTTATTTTTTTGTCGGGGAGGAAAGACTGTGACATTTTATTTTTACGTTTGCAAGGACCGATATTGTACAATTTGTTGTTTACACTTTGTTTTGAATATTTCAACGTTTACAAGGATTTTATGCCTTAAAGGGGGATGGCCCGATTTAAGGATATGAAGTTTTCATCTTGATAGATTGGCCTTCACTCCAAAACCTCATCTGTAAAGTTTCACGCCTATATTTCAATCCGTTTTGATGCGAGAGCTAAAAACGTGATTTTGTAAGCCACATAGAGTACTGTGTAAAATTAATATTGGTGCCCCCATAAATTCCAAACCAAACATCCTTTGGCTCAAAGATTTCACAGGGTAAATGAGAAAAATAGTAGCTTTCTTCTGATCAAAATGTTGACTACTGGAGCTTCTGGGGACGAGACGTGTCTGAAGAAAGTCACTATTTTTCGCATTTACCCTGTGAAATCTTAGGGCCAAAGGACTTTGGTTTGTAGGTTATGAGCAAAATTGTGCCCCATTTTTGTCGACATTAAATATTACATGGTACTCTTTGGGGCTAATAAAATCGGTGTTTAGCTCTCACATCAAACGTGATTGAAATATCGGCGCGAACCTTTTATAAACGGGGTTTGGGAGGAAAGGGCCCTCTATCACAGAGACACTGTATACTTAAATCGGACCGTCCCCGTTTAACATCATAAATAGGCACACAGCCAGCAAGAATCAGGGAAAGAGTTCCATGTAATCCCCCTTTAAAATTCTACAGGAAACATTTCTTTTTATGGGCATACCCTATCAATAACCCTAACCCTACCGCCAAATTAAAAGCATTATTACATGTAGAACTTCGAAGGGTGTACGTATGGAACTCTTGCCGAATGAGTATTAAAGTAAATAATGATGTTAAATTGGAAGTGCTTTATCGTGCGTTGTGTCGGTCCACTACCGCCCATTATTGGCCATTATTGTTTTGAGAATCTCCGTCCTATATGTACTATACACATGGTGAGACCCACAAAAATGAAGAGTTTGAGTCATCAAATTCCAGCAGAAAACCTGGGTGCCCAATTTTTTAACCTTTCGGACTTCCAATCCCTATCCATATATTGCTATGTAGGCTGTCACTGTAGATGAGGATGTCCACTCTGGTGAATGAGAATAATAATCAATTAATTTAGGCACATGCTACTGATTGGTTGATACCATTTAAGATGTTTTCATTTTGGTGTGGGGGGGTGGCGTGATTGAGTCTTTCTTCCATGTATTTCCAGTATTTGCTGTTCACTGTAGGTGATTCTATGTGTGGGTGGTTCCCAGTGTTTGGTAGTTCCAGCTTTCTGGATGGTTCCCAGCGTTTGGATGGTTCCCAGCGGTTTGGAGGGGGGGGGTCGCGAGTTGAGTCTTTCTTCCATGTTTGGGTGGTTTCCAGTATTAGTTGTTCACGGGTGGTGTGATTCGATGTATGGGTGGTTTCCCAAATGTTTGGATAGGTTTCCAGCGTTTGGAGATGGTTCCAGCGTTTGGATGGTTTCCCCGCTTTGGATGGGTCTCATAATTTGGATGGATCCAGTGTTTGGATGGTTCCCATGTGTTGGATGGTTCCCAGTGTGTTTTGGTTGGTTCCCATTGTTGGCTAGTGTTCCCATTGGTGGTGGTTTTGGTGGGTTTTTGGTGGTTCCATGTCTGGGTGTTCCCGTGTTGGGTGGTTTCTGTTGTTTGATGTCTTTTATTTGTTGCCTGGGCTGGTCCCCCGCCTTTGATGGTTCTCTGGTTTGTGGATGGTTCCTGGTGTTAGGTTATTTCTATGTCTTTTTAGTGGTGTCCACTTTTGGCGGTTTCCTTCGTCTGGTGGATCCCCTGGCTGGGTTTGTTACCAGTGTTTGGGTTGTTCCATGCTTTTGCTGTTTCCTTCTTTCTCAGTGTTTTTAGTGTCTATGGCACTTCTTTGCTCTGCATATTCCTGCACATCTCCTATAGCTTATAATTATGTTCCTCCTTGTACATGTACCTACTTTTAAAATGAAGATGTGTATAGTAAGTAGACCACTAGATTCTCAAACTAGAATGATAAAATTGATTCTTTTTTTCGTCCAATGCCAAATTTATTGGTCTCGCCATGGGTTGAAAATATTGGGCTCGACTTCGTCTCGCCCAATATTTTTTTCAACTCATGGCTTGACCAATAAATTTGAGTATTGACTCAATGAATCCAAATTTTCTCCAACTTGTGATTGAGGCACCATATTTGCCTAGTCCCCTCGACACCAGAATTGGCATCGTGTGATTTCTAGCTTTTTCCAAAGATGCTGGTGTTTAACGTTTGGAAATGTATCTTATTTTCTTTAATTTATACTACTGGTCTTTTAGATAATTGGTATTTTATATTTTAATTTCTGTACAACCCCCTTTTTTAAACAGCAGTATTATGATTTTTTGCATTCCAATCAGTGGTTGTAATTACCACTCCCACGAAACGCATAATTACTCATATAAAATATTACGTTTTTCAAAAAATGAGTACCCGTAAAAATGGACTTTTTTTTGTCAACTTAAAAAAAAAACCAGTATGACAAATTAAATTAAAGAAGCACAAACTAAAATGTTTTAGTAATCATCTAATTTTTGTTTACATCAATTTTATCTAGTTTTTGTTCTGGCCATTTGGGAGATACAGATTTTCTCCCACAATTCCTGAAAATTAATTTTGTCCACGATTTGTTTACTCGAACAAAAATACCCCCACCCACTTGAAACCCTAATCGTCACCACCAAGATGCCTGTTCACCAGAAGCGCCAATGTCCCTATCCGGCATTAAGTTGGGGTTTCAGATGGATCTGCTGGATGTCTCGAGCGATCACATCCATGTTAAATAGGCACGACCATTATTTGGGCATGGTCATCTCCAACATGTGACGTCTGAGACTACCTTGAAAAAAAAAAAAATAATCGCACGATGACGGTTACTACAATAACTCGGCTTTGGGCAACACAAGATGAATTGAATTGGAGGTATATCTCCATAAGCTCTCATAGAAGCCTGGTGTAGGTGTCATCCATCTATCCTCAAGCTCTTTCTTCATGGTCAGGTCTCACATCTGTTTTAAAAACAGATACCCTTTGCACAGGCTCTAAAGATTTCAGCTTGGTTGAATTGGAGAATACATATTGTCCATATAGCGTGTAAGTTTTGCAGGCATTCCCAAGCTGTCGTTTGCTTGATAGGAAGCCTTTCTTGCTGTGGCAACGCCACCGAACCCTAGGTACTTGAATTCCGACCTCCGAGTTGGGTACGGCTGCATGTAGATAGGTGATGATTATCTTCCTCAATGACGGTCATATATTCCGTTTTTCTTGACATTTCAATGCCAAGAAACGGAAATATATGACTGCTACATTTAAAAATGTAGACACGACTTTGCCTGCAGCATTCTCAAGTGATATATTATCTTGTGGCGCAACACATCTCAGAATCGGCTGTTTAGGCTAGATCATCTGCTTGTCATGGTCTGTTAGATGCTGACTTGAATGAGGTCTAGACCTTGGGATTGATGGTGAGTCCCTTGTCGTTAACTATGTCAAGACTCTGAGGATGTAATCAAAAAACGCACTAATACAAAGATTTAGGGAGCAAGAGTATCTACTTGGAGGATTCCAGTAGTTGTAGGACTCCTTTGTGAACCCATCCATGGTCTGCACAAAACTAGATGGGTTATCATACAATGAATGCATATGCAGCAACAAGGGTGCCCTGTTTTGACAAACCGTCAAAAAGCCTTAGAAGTGTACAAACACATTGAAGCTTTTTTTTATGGAATTCTCACTTCTTGTATGATCATTCTGAGGGCAAGATCTTAAGCAGAGGTGACCACCTGCGATTCTTCTATCATTTTGGAGTTGTTGGAGGTCGCCTTTCTTTGGTAGATGGGAGTGATGACGCTGTTGAAAAGGCAGTGGTTTGTTTCCTGAAGTGATGTTACAAAACACCGCGTATCCATACATGGCTTTTTTGAATGTACCGGGATGGTGGACCTCTAATATCCAAATCTACTGATTTTGCATGTTTCGTCCGGCATGAACCCCCCGGGCGTGCCCCGAAAGCACCCCCAAGATACGCCACTGCAAAATTCTAACATTTGATAATGGAATTGTGGATTTCTCCAGATTACTGCAGGAATGTTGCCGGGACCAGGCGTCTTGGTGTTGTTCAGTTTCTTATTCAGGCAGCTCTGAAACTTTATAATACATGATTATACTGATTGAGTCCATCCTTCATTAACACGAGATACTAATATTGAATACGAACTGAAATATGTATCATTAACTGGTCTTTATGACAGGTCATATTTAAAATGACTATTCATGTGCAATAACATTTGCTTTTAAAAAGATCTTCATAAAATAAGGCCATTATAAAATAAAAACTTTTTTGCATGTGAATATTTCATTGATGTGATAGTGCATTCTTGATGGAATTTTATAGTGTTAAAGGTCCCAGGTAATGCACATAGAATTGATGTGGTTTGTGTCATGTCTACAAGGAGGGCCAGAAAGCATTCTGGGTTGGTGATGAACATCAATTTGTGTGTCTTGATTTTTCATAGAGGGCATAGAAAATTCCAGGCGACTGGTGTGAATCTATTCATTGAACTGACTGAAAATCAATAGTTTTCACTAATGATGTCACTGGTAGTGTACAGCCCTGTTTATTGGAATGGAAGTCCCATAAAGATTTGAAGTAGGTTTATGATCTCATTTCCTGGGACCTTTAGTCATTACGTCATACTCGGTCGGAGAATTCAAAATACAATTTTGTTGTGCATTGATTAAAATTAGTCAACTAGAATGACAGATACTCACCTTAAATGCTGAGATGAATCAGTTTTTTATTTACCATACGATACTGTGGTACCAAAAATTCTGTGATCGGGAATTTGAAGGAGATCAATTTGTGCTTGGCTATACTTTGCACAGTGATTATAATAAATTCTGTAGGCCCCGTCAGAAGGCTAGCTGGCTAGGGCAAAGCAAGTGTAAATCCATAATAAATCATTAAAATCATATAGCCTCTGTTCAAAAGCAAATAAATCTGGGACTTTTTTAAATGTAACCTTAATTTTTCCCAATATCAGTGACCAATGGATAAGCATAGGCTTCAGCACACAATGAGCTAAGATATTGCACAATCGGCCCAGTATCCGGAGCCATTGTTATATTGCCAAACAGTTGAAACGATTCAAGGTGTTATCGCCTCCACGATTCGGGTTGAGTTACAAGATACCCATACTCGTTCAAAATAACTAACCAGTTTACATTATAGTATTGATTGTTGACACTTAAGTTTCTCCTGAAAACACAGTAAATTGAATAGAAATGAAGTAAAATGTGTGTTCCTATCGTCTTTGGGACCCCCCCCCCGATTTACCCGGAAGTAGTATCGATTTTGATATCAGGGGAAATGCCGTATTTCATCATTGTCGTCCTGATTTTTTTAAAGGATGCAAAATACAGTGAAAGCTAATTGAACACACTATAGAAGCTCAAGATTGATTTATTTGTGAACGAGGATAAGTATTTTGTGCTTGCGTCATGAAAAAAAATGCTAACTCTAAATCGGTGAGGTGATAACACCTGAATTCTTTTCAACTGCGAAATAATAACAATGGCCTTGCACCCCAGATGAAGTGTTTTTCTCCACTGCATGCCGGGATGATTGTTGAATATCTTTAGCTCCCTTGTTTGCTGAAGTCTGTGTGTATCCATTGGTCACTGATATTGAGGAAAAGAAATTGAGGTGATATATTTTCATTTGCAAGAAAATGTGTCACTAATTTATTTGCGGGAACAGACGGTTATATGATTTTAATAATGTACAACTCATTTAAACATGTTGCATTTGATCAATGTTTGCTTGTAAATCATCTGCGGCCAATGTGTTGTGCCCTTGGGGAATCTCGTCACTTGTCTCTCTCTCCACCCAGGAGTGGAATGGGGAGCTGTTAGGGGGATATCACAATCGAAGTGCTGATAGGTAGTGTGCTAGTTGGCCTGGCAGCAAGCGACATAATTCTGATGATTTCCTGATGGCAGCATAATCATAATGGCCGAGCGCTTTGTATCCTCAGGTAAAAAGTGCAATATAAATTCCGTGATTATTATTATTATCTTCTCAGCATGAGAGAATGTTACGAGTTTTAATTTTGTTCGTGTTGCTGATATTGTGGTAAGGAGAACAGCTTCTTACAAACTTCGTCTGATGTTGTGCAATAACTTCACCCTTGTGTTTTGTTAGCCTGGACTGTGTTGGCTATTCTAGACCAGATTCGCCTCAGCCCGGTTCATTATTTTAGCCCGTATGTTGAAGGTAAAATCTTGATGAAGGCTAGCGAGCACAGAAATTCTGGCGGAGCATGACCCGCTAGATTTCTAGACATGTCTCGCCTCAAGGCTTTGTTTTTTTCAATGAAACTGCAACCATGATATAAGCTAGTCTTCCTACACAGTTTTCCGACAGAGACAGTCAGCAATTTGGATGGAGAGCCCTGCCCCCTCTAGACTTGTAGACATGTCTCGCCTCAAGCTGTTTTTCAATGAAACTGCAACATGATATCAGCTTGTCTGCCCACACGTTTGCCGACAGTGGGTCGCAATTCATGTGGAGCATCCTCTAGATTTGTAGACATGTCTCGTACATCAAGTTATTGCTTTTAGCCATAAACTTGCAACCTGTATATCAGCTAGTCTGCCCCCACACAAGTTTCTCCTCGCCAGGAGCGTCAGTAATTGTAAATCGTATTCACTCAAGTCCTTGGTGTGCACGCGCCACAAGGAAATTGAACCAAGCAGGGGCCCGGTTGACCGGTTAAGACGACTCTTCAAAAGAGTTAGAGTGGTGATTTCTATTTCAAGGAGACCCCTCAGGCCACCCCCCTCATCAACCCCCACTCTCCCCTCCGCCTCCCCCGCCCCCAAGGTGCCCACCCTCTCCACCCACCCCCCCCCTCTCCAACCCCCCCACCAATCCCCCCCACCCATCTCCTCCCTCCCCGCCCCCCCCCCCCCCCCCCTGTCAACCCCCTACCCTCCCCCCCCACCCCCCCGCCACCCCCCAACCTCCCCTTCCCCACCACCCCCCCCCCCATCCCTGCCCCACCACCCCCCAACCCCCCCCCCTCCCCCCTCCTCCCTCACCCACCACCTCCTCACCCACAACCCTCCCCCACCCCCGCTACCCACCCCCCCACCCCCACACTACCCCTCACCCCTCCCGCCACCCCCTCACCCAACCCCACCCCCGCCCCCCCCCCCGCCCCCCCACCCTCCTCCCTTTCCCCCCCCGCCCCCCCCCCCCCCACCCCCCCACCCCCCTCCCACCTCCCCCCACTCCTCCCACCCCTCCCCCCCAACAGACATCCCCCATCCCCCCCCCCCCCACCCACCCCCCCCCCCCCCACCACCCCCAACCCCCCCCCCCCATCCCCCCTTCCCCCACGCTCCCCCCAGCACCACCCCCCCCCCCTACATCCCCACCCCCACCCCCCCCCCCCCCCCCCCCACCCCCCCCCCCCCCCCCTTAAAAAAATTAACCCCCCCCCACCCCCCCCCCCCCCCCCCCCCTTCCTCCTCTACCAGTTGACCGGACAGTTCCTGGTCCGCCCCCCTTCAACAACCAATTTCAAGGTCACTTAAGATACCATGCAAATCCTTTTGACATTTTATGAGGTGGTTATCTTAGTGTCCTAGATTCCTCCCCTCCTCTTCTTTTTTAATTCCGATTTGACGACAGCTTTAGAAACAGTTGCATTTTGCATTATTGTTGTTTGTTCTATTAAAAGTATGGCTTGACCTAAAGCAGTAAATTCACATATCTATTGGCTTACCACTAACCTAACACTCCTGTAGTCTCTGTATGGCACGTAAAATATCCTTTATCTCACAGGTTCTCTCTTCCTCGCTGTGCCCACTCTCTTTTCACAGCAATACACGACATTTTTACTTCATTGCAAAACTTGTTTTCCCTTCAGTCTATACATCGACCCATAAGACCCCCCTCTGAAGTCACTAACACCCAAATCTTTTCAACTGCCAAACCTCACCATCTACCAATGGCCGCAAAGGCTACCCAAGATGAATGGAATCGGCCTCTCTAACCGCAGTGTTTTTCTCCACCCATGCACCTCCAATAGTTTACTATCTTTCGCCCCCACTCCCATGTCTTGCTTGCCCACTCCGTCTATATCGCCCCCCTATCACCTCTTCGGTCACTGCCTATCGCACAGGAAAAGAAATTACCAAAGGAGGAAAGCAGGGGAGGAAGGGGAAAGATAAGGGGGCAAAGGGAAGGGGAGTGGAGGAACAAGAATACAATGCCTATACCCCCCCCATTCCTGTCTAGTCACGTCCACAATACGCGTAACTGCTAGTTCGCTGCACGATATTTCTTCTCCCCAGTGATATGAATTTTAATAAGGTACAACTCAAGATAAAAAATCGCTGATAATTTTACAAAAAGCGCGATGATGATGATGATGATGACAATCATCTAAACATATTGCCCATCTGATGTTTGGTGTAATCATCGTGTCTCAGCATGGGAGAATGTTAAAGAGTTTAATTTTGTTGGTGTGCCTTGATAGCGGCTAAGGAGAACAGCTCTTATAATTCGCTGAAGTTGTTGCAATACTTATCCTTGTGTTTTGTGTGATACTTAAGCTTATCAATTCTTCTCCTCAAATCGAGGTGAGGACAAGTGAAGAGTGGTGATTTCTATTTCTCCATACAGCGATTTCATTTGGGGTTTTTAAACCACCACTTATTCAAGGTCACTATGTACCATGCCAATCCTTTACGAACTTATGGTGATTATGAAGTGAATCCCTTCCTTAAATTTGGAACTCTGTTTCGCCACCAGTGCCTTTTGAAAACCCCAACCAAATATAATTCGCTGTTACAACAACTGTTACTAGAAACAATGCCTCAACAAAACAAAAACACACGTAACATACAGAACACACAAAAACACGTCACGAGACACCCCTCCCCCCCCCTCCTCTCCCCCTCCCCGCCCCCCCAACCCTAAAACCTAATGCGAACTAATCGTCTCCATTTAACACATCAAATAAACTAACCACAAAAACTGGCTTTGACCTCAAGCCGCAAATGCACATCTCTTGGCTTGCCCTCACCACCCTGGTCCCGCTGCGCCTTCCCAATCATCTACAAGGTTCCCAACCCCAAGGTTCTCCTACCCCCCCGCAACACTCCCCTTTTCTTCCCTGGTCAACCTCCCCCCTAAATCGTCGCCGGTGATCCCCCTCCCTTTTTTTCCTGCCCGCTGCTCCCTCTCCCCCGGCGTTGCCCCCCACCACCCCACACCCGCCAGAGAACCCCCCCCCCCCCGCGCGCCCGGCCTACCGGTCGACTGCCTTCTGCAGTTAACAGACCGACACTTCTAAGACCCCCCTGCCCCAAATGACGGCTGACATCTCTACGCGCCCATTAACTCCCCCCAACAGCCCATCCCCCTTACGAGACCAAATAAAACAAGGCAATAAGAGCAAAATATAACGTCACAAGTCATGTGAAGTAAACCACGAAACAAACATAATCCTTGACACGTCTGCTATTGCGGAAAAGAATTGAACTACAACACACACAACAAAAACCCAAGGTGACAAATTTTATTATTGGATCACAAGAAAATGTGCCACGTTTCAGAAAATGCCTTACTACTCAGCCTTTTACCAAGGAAAATGTGAAATCCCCTTCCACTATTTTATTTGCCCCAGGAACAGACGTCATATATGGTTGACCCAGGCAACCACAGTGAACCAAGTGGTGATTCTTTTCAATTAAGACACTGTCCCATTCTACATTTCGGAGTTACATTTCACCACCAACTTCAAGGTCACATGATATTATGCAAAATCCTTTCCCGACTTTATATGAGTGCTTTATGAAGTCGATCCATTCAGCGAAAAGACCAACGGAGTTTTGTCCATTTTGCCAAATTATTGAGTTTTAACTATTTAAATATTAAAACGTAGTAGGAAGAAAGTCTGGCAAACACAACAATGGTTTTGACCTAGAAGCAGTAAAATGCACATATCTCTGGATTGCACGAAACGATGAGATGCCGAATTAAAACCATCCTAAAAAGCTTGTTCTTCTTTAAAGCAATAAGCATTTATTTTTGAAGAGCGCCCCCTAATTTTCAAAATTTGGACTTTTGCAGATGTGGTGTTGCTTGTAAATAAAGCTAGCTGAATGGTAATGGTCAAAAGTTGCAATATTTATCATAAAAGCTAGCAATTTGTTAATGAGAATCCGGATCACCCCGATTCCGAGCTGTAATTTAATGCGGAAACGCGTGGAAAATCTTGGAAGTGCCAAATATTTGTCCATCCATTGTGAAAACAATTGCCACCTCACAAAAATGATCTTCTAACTTGACTTGCACCTGAACCACAGGAACAACTAATGGATGAGCGTAGACACCTACATGCCACAATTTCCTGGCTATTTCATATTAGAAAGGCCGTTTCCAGCCAGACGGCGGATCTGAGATCCTAATTACAAAATTCCACCCCCAGTCTTTTGCGATGCATGGACAAGGTTACGCTTTACCATTCACGGGAGTAGAGTGTACAAATCTCAAAAATATGTGCTGTTATTGCTTCAAGGTAATACCGTGTAAAACCCTCCCCATACTACAACACATACCAAACACAGACCCCCAACAACAAACCCAACCACAAAGACAGCAACCACCCACCAAACAGCGTGATGCCATTTGCAAAAGGGGGGCGCCGGTTTATTTAGAGGTCATTTGTCATCTCAAAAAATATGTCCCGTGATTATTGATTCAAGGTAATCCGTGCTATCCTCTAATAAAACAGCACCAGGGGCCGCTTGCATTTTTCAAAAGGGGGGAGGACGCTTTATTTGAGGTCATTTGTTCCATTATAATTTACATTAAAAAACATCGGCAGCACCCTCTGCCAGAGCCTGCCAACTTTTAAAGTTACCGTTCAGTAGTACTCAGAAACCGCTTTGAGCGTCCCGATTTGTGTTGTGAGTTTCAACATTTTCGCAAATAAATATGAAAGAGCTCGTGCTCCGACCGTTGTGCCCAAAATTAATGTATGTTCGCGGGATGATGATTGGTTGTAACCTTACAGGCTCCCAGTTGATGTTAGTCTTACGGTATGTCGATCAACCCAGCGGATCATGCCGGAAGTGGCCAAAATCAGAACTATATCACACGTAAGGACCCCCGCCACATACCAATCCATTTCAGCATTTGAGCCCTGTATATATTCCGCTTTAAAATTGTTTTCTGATGATGTCGTTCCTGGTCTACACTAATGTTTACTCTTATAAATATCACTTCCAGTAGTTGCCCACAATGCGTACCTAGCCGACCATGGAATGCAAACTGAGCGAATACTGATGCCGACGAAACGCGTGAATACTACCATTTTGATTGGCTGCCGTACGACCTGAATGACAGTATTTGTGTACAAGAGCATCCACAATCAAACAACGAGCTATTACGATGTAATTACCGACCAGGTCACGAGATATGCCGGGTCATTATTTATGGCATTGGGTCAAATAGTAGTTATTACTGCAGCCGTTTATCAATTCAAGGTTATCTAATATTTACGATTTGCTCTCTTAAATCCATTTTTTTTTTTTTAATTAAAAACACCTTTAATGCCTTTATTTTAAACATGTCTTTACAAAATATAGAATATCCCTACTACTAGTACAAGTTGGCAGCTCAGACTATAAGATGGCAATGTACGTAAAAAAAACGAGTTGACTCTTCAGAAAATAGGATAGCAAAAAACATGTTGTCCTTTCTAATATAGGGCCGAAAGCACAAGCGAAGTCGCTGATATTTTACAGCTATATAATAGCAGCCTTTAGAATGTATTCCTTGACACAGACTATTGCCATTAAAAGATGCATTTTTGCAAATCTACCTTACAAAAGGCGTATCGTGCCTGATAATAGCAGTTGTACTTTGTTTGGTTGCTGGACAAATTGAGTGAGTTTCAGGCCGACCTCGGCCAATCAAACGTGAGGAGGCGTTGATTTGAGGAGCCTTTTTATTTTTATGCTAAAAAGTAGTGGGGGGCGTTTATTAGGAGGGGGGGCGTTTATTAGAGAATATAACAGTAGGTATGTGAGTTGATTAGGGCTACCCCCCATTCCTTTTTTCCAGTAAGAGGTACCTTCCGTGTTTCCAGGGTAAGCGGTACCCTAAGGTACCCTCCTTTTTTCCAGGTAAGCCTTAAGAGGTACCTAAGCTACCCTTCCTTTTTTCCAGGTAAGCTTAAGATGCCTCTTCTTGTCGGTAAAAATAAAGTTACCCTTCCTTTTTTACAGGTAAGATCGGTACCCAAGAGACGATACAGTAGCTTCCACATGCCATCGATTCCAGTGGAAGTTTTGTACAGGTTGCCATGTGGATTGTTAGAGATTGCTGAAACGCTTAAAATGCCAAGTTTGTGATCAGTACATGATAATTTCCATGTTTCATCACTTCGACCCACATCAGTAACTGTACAAAAACCTCCATGGAAGAAAGCATTGTGGGAAGCAAGATTGAAATCTTCTCTTGAGGCCCTATGGTACCCTTCCTTTTTTCCAGGCAAGAGACGTACCACTACAGGTACCCTTTCCTTTTTTCCAGGAATAAGAGAGACTACCTAAGGTACCCCTTCCTTTTTTCCAGGTAAAGGTACCCTAAGTCCTGTAGAATAATGAATTGAAAGTGGCCATTTTTGAGACAGGCTGCTAAAGTCACCTTTTTTAATTTTTTGCCAACTTAACCCAGGTTTAACCTAACAAACCCAACCTAACCAAGTTAGTGAGACTAGCACGCAGTCAATGCCACATAGATATCATAGAGATCAATATGCTGCCTCACACCCCCTATACTCTTCTTAGCCTCAGTGGGGTCTTTGACCAAGTCCGTCATTAATATGGGGAAAGCCCATACAAAGAAAATACCAGCAAGGACCCTCCACCTGATAGCAACTTCAAGACAGTGGGACATGCGGAGGTGAAACCAGAAAGAGGCGAACATCACACACACACATAACCGAAGGGAACACAAAAAGGCAAACACCAACGTGAGAAAAACTTACAAAGTGATTCCGTATTGACCCGCCAGCTTATGCCACAGAAATATTTCTGTCGCAAAAATTCCCCAGGGATTTTGTCAAGCCAGGGCCGATTAAAAAAAAAAATCTCATTGCTTCCTGACCATTTTTGTTTAATTAAAAATGACTGTCTGATGCCAAATTGATGAACACTGGGCCCTACGACTTATAGGGCATGTTTATATTATGTCGTTTGACATATGACCTGGGTTTAACACACAGGTCAGCCCGGGTTGATAAGCTTTGACACGTTCTGTTACACTAGCCACCGCAACAAATAAGGAGCCGAAAAACAATGACCCGGAGTCGACCCAGAGACAAGCAGTGTGAACCAGGAAGTGAACCGTTCTACGTACAAAGGACCTGCTGACCTGGTACTTGCCCAAAATGGTGATGTGGAGAACACAAGCGGACAGTGCTTGCGTGATGAATTGATGATGAAACATCTCCGGCAACAGCGCTGCCAGAAGAAAGCTGACTAAAAAGTTGGCTGGCATAAGGCTAGCAATGATCAATATGGTTTTCAGTCGTCAGATACCAGCCTAGCAGAGCCTGAGTTTGTAGTTAACGCCGAGTGTGGTGATGCTGTTTTCGCTGCACTATCGCGTATAGCTAAAGATAGTGACACAGTGGGCATGGTTACTTCCTGGGCAGTGAGCGTTACCTACTCTCCCAGAGCTGCCAACATGACATTCAGCAAGCAGGAGGTTTCACATAAAATCAGGGAGGTTTTAAAGAATTACCTGTAACCTAATGGCAGAGCAAACCTTCCGAATCAAGGAGGTTTATTTATTATTGTAAAATGCTACAAAAAAATCATTTATTTCAAAGCCTCCCGAGAATCAGGGGGGTTGGCAGCTCTGACTTCAGCGCTAACCCGGGTTGAACAGAATTGTTGTTACACACACGCGCGACCGTGTGTCGAAGGTGTGTCAGACCCAGCGGATTAAACTCATTCATTTCCCAGGGTGAAATTTTCGACCGGGTGTTTTGGTGTTTTAATCTTGTTGATTTGTTCTGTTCACATACAATTGAGACATTTAACCCGGGTTTCAACCTGGGTCATGGTGAAATAAAGCCTACAGTGACAATTTGCCCCTTGGTTAGGGGTAGGGATGCCGTGCCTGTGCCAGCCTCTGTTCTATATCATCTTAGTAAATAGTGAACATGCCCCCAACCCCTGCTATATATTGTAAGCCATTCCGGTTTGGATTGAGCTGACAGTGGGATGCTTGGAGTTTCCGTAAATCTCGACCATCTGGACACAATTTTAGGTTTCGACTGCATAAATGTCAGAAGAAACAAGTGGTCAGATGGGGCGCGACGGAAACTCCCTTGAAGGTTGCTGGGTGAGGCAAAATTAAGAGTGAGGAGAGAGATCTTTGCTCAAAAAAAATTAAAAACTAATGATCAAAAGTATGGCCACAAGGACAAAACACAAAATCCACGGGTATAGATTTCAAGATAAGTTTATATTCCAATAAGAAATCCTAAGTTTGAGAAAAACAAGTCTGTATAATGCGAAAGTAGAACTCGCAAAAAATAAAACAAAATAACATAATCCTGTCCGGTACTCAAAATGAGTTTGGGTAATAAAACAGGGTCAATTGGTAACCTAAAGTTTTGCAACATACATACATGTAGATAAAAGGTAAACAGCAGGGACATTCCCAGACCATTTTCAATGGGGGGTGTTGGCCCCGACAAAACTGTCATTTGCCGTCAAACTGCCATGTTCCGACACAATTTTTAAAAATTTCTGGCTGTTTTTTTTTTGTTTTTGTTTTTTTTTTTTTGGCTCGCCTCGCCACTTGCTGTAAATACAGGTATAACAGCGCGCGCCACAACAAGCCAGAAAATTTTGGAAATTGTTTCTGCAATAGGAACAGTTTGCCGGCAACACTATTTTGTTTACCGTCGGATCAGAAATCAGAGAAGCGGGGGAGGGGTGGATATCAGGAATATTAGAGAATCTTAGTAATATCTTCCAACAACATAGCAACAAAATATTTTTGTTTCATTAAACAATCCATTAAATTATATTAATACTAATTTTGCGGCCAAGTCAACCTATTGACCTGATAGAATTCTGTAAATGGGGGTGTCACACCTCCACACACCCACTCCCTTCTAGGAATGGCCTCTGAAACACAGGCTTCCACAGCATTTCTGCAAACATGCGACCAATCCTCATCTTTCCACCTTTCCACTCAAAACCCTTCACATGATTCATGTGATTTTTCCAAGAAATTTTACATTGGGTTGATGGTGGCCCCCCTCAAATCTCACCATCGGGACCTATCATGGGAGTCACAGAGTTAAAGCGCCGACTCAGTGATTCACGATGAGGGCACAACCTAATTTGAATAAACGTTTGTTTTTGCAAATACATCATACTTGTCCACCTGTATACTAATCCTGCTGTGAAATAACTAACCTCAATGAAGTCTCAATAGAAACCACAAATATAAAAAATTCCGGATCCAACATTTTTGTTATACAGGGATATCCTTGATGGCAAGCGGGACGAGAGGTTTGATGAAAATCACAAAAGCGGACCAATGGTCCCTACAACCTTTCTAACATTTTGCTGAGAAATTAATTAAAAACATCATAGCCGCCGCTACACCTGTAAAATCTGCCAATAATTGAATATGCTAGCAAATATGATTGGTTTACCTAATTTGCCATTTTGCAATTCGCCCTAAAAGGGTGTCCAGATGGTAATTGGGCATTTTCTTCTGTTACCGTAAATGAGGAAAGCCTACTGGACATGCGGTTTCTTGCATAATGTTAGGAATGTGTACTCTTCAACATAAAGGAGAAATTTTCCATAAGTTTAGTGACTAAAGGTTGTTCTTAAATTTGTTATGTTCATGCAAAACATTAGTTTTTAACAGTGTTTGTCGAGTTTGAGGTTAATTTTCTGGTTACCATAAATAACCTTTGACCAATTTCTTTTTTTGTTCAAAACAAAAAACCATGTTTATGAACAGTTCTACACTGCAAATTTGAGTACAACAAACAACACGGTTTATGTGCAAATTAAATATGATACGTGGCCTTGTTTCTCTCTTTTGTGCTAGTAAAATACCAGCCAGGGATGCCTGAATGTTCTAACTAGACACACACCGTATTATTTTGTCACGCTCTGTTACATAACAGGACAATTCACAATTATCAGAATACCCACAAATGCTCTTTTTTGTAGCAAGCATGTTTCTATGATAAAGAACTTTTAAGTCCTCTCTACTTTTTATTTTCTTTCCCAAATTTTCACCATCGCTCAATATGAATTAGTAATTAGTGAGTGAATGCGAAACGTTCTTCAATATTTGTAAAGTAATCTATGGCCTCCAAGCAATCGAAGACTTTAAAAAATAATAAAAAAGAAACTATAAAAGTAGAAACGGTATTACGGATTTCCAAAGGAGACTCCGGATTTATGCAAATTTCACACTTGAAAAGATCCCGGGCTGTATGAAAAATGATTTCAGATAATTTCATCATAAAAAACCCAGGCCTATGTCAAATTTCTTTCATAACATGTATCGAATTGGATTGTAGCCAGGTTTAGATTAAAAATTGAAATCAAAATGCATTGAAATATAAATTAAATACACAAACCAATCCCTTTAAACTCATCCCACCCTCACCTTCTTCACTCCCGACTCCCCCCCTCTTCGTTCGCATCTGCTCTACCGCTCTTCCACGCTCCGCCCCTCACTCCCTCCCTTTGATACAGCCACATTCCTCCTTAGACCCCATATCCCCCGCCTTTAACATTCAGTAGCCCTACTCTCATCCGCTAACTGATATTCGCCATATCCCCCTTGCCTCGATCTCCGTCCCCCATCCACGCAAAATTCCTACCGCAACTCCCTACCTATGCTTACCACTTCACTTGCCCTTCCCTCCGTCTTTCTAGACAGCTCCCTCGCTAGCTCCCCGCTACCCTCCCCGTTCTTACCTACCACCCTCCCGCTCTTTCTCTCACCACCTCATCCTACCCTCTTCCTATACCCCATTCTCTTAACCTCAAACTTACGCCTCAAGAAATAGCTCTTTCTTCGCCGCCCTCCCCTTATATCACATATCCCTTCGTTCGCTCGTCCCTATTACTTACACCAGGTTCACTTCCATTATTTATTAAATTAGTTAAATATATTAAAAATTTAACTAAATTCAGATTTTCCTCCATTTAGTTTAAGAAATTTAGAGATTATAAAGCAGGTATCGCGGTATTTTGACATCTCCTTGTTTGTCTTATATAAACATAGGAAGACCGCTGTTAGAAATTCATGACGTTTTAGTTTTTCGACCAGAATTTGCTTCAAACCAATCTAGCAGTGCCTATAATTTTGGACTACGGATCCAGAAAAGCCCAAGGCAAACCAGGCTCGACCTTGCCTAAAGTCAATTAACAATGAAGAAGCAAAATGAACTGAAAGGAAATCAAAAGTGTTGTTTGCACAAATAAGACATTAATGATAAACTTTTCTTTCTCAAGAAGATTCTACTTTAAAGCTTTTCTTTTGCAAAACATAGCTGAGAAAACATCTTATAGGCTCTTCAATGTTTGTACTGAATGGACGAATTAGGAGTCGCCCAGATCAGATTTTGAAAATTGTTCCACATTACATCTTCTCATGTATATAGCGCCTTGCCTACATTGTAAAGGCGCCCTCAATCTCACTGAGTATCATTATTATGATTATTCCCGGGACGACCTTTGAATCATAAATATTTTAACACAGGATGGAATCATCATACGCAAGATTCTTTCCGTTCTTTAATAAATTATATGTGCCTAAAGGGTATGGCCAGCCTATTTGCCAGAGTAAAAAGAAAACACTTTTTTCTTTCAGGTAAAGTTAACAAGCGGAAAACCAGGTAGAATGTACAATGATAAACGCAAGCTTTCCTCAATTTGAGATTTGTTTCAAAAAACTTTGTTCTCAATCCGAGAAATGCGGCCTTAAGATTGAAAAAAAATCAAAGCCGTGCTATCGAAGTTGAAAAAAGTGGGTTTTTTTCAATTTGAAAAAAGTAGGTTTATCGATTCGAAAGACTCGGAGAACCTTGTTTGTTATCGATTCGAAAAAGTTTTTAACCTAACAATCTTTCTATTGAATTTGGTTAAAAGTAGTTTTCGCAGGTTTATCGAGTTTGAAATGTAAAACTTAGCTAAAGGAAAACTATTTATTTTGCTAGGGGTGTATATGCACAACATCCATAGCAGCATATATTATATACACAATAGAAGAGAACATTTTTTTTTCGCTGCAAAAATGCGTTTATCGGTTAAATAAATGATTTGTTAATGAAAAAACAAGTTTTTTCTACTATAGTGGTGCATACCGCGGCACAAACAAGCTCTACAGAATAAACTTTGGGATCCATTTTATGAGACATAAGGCCAAAAAATAGAAGAATTGTGTCAACCTCCTGTGCCTCAAAACCTATAAAGACCGAGAAGAAAAAAGGTTTGTCTCAGTTCACGAATGTGAACACAGGTATGTAAAAATCAAATTTTATGCCGTTTCTTTCCTTGTTAAAGGTTTTCTAGAGACTAACTTTTTTTGGGGGGTGAGGATTGAGCATGAAAAAAGAATCGGCCAAAAAAATAAAGGTCTAAAAATGCACATAAAAAAAGGAATTTCCGCCTGGCGGTTATTTTCTGACTAAAAAAAAGCGTAGCGCTTAGGGTTTTTGACCTGCAGGAAGCCCAGACATGCCTTCTTTTTGCGGTTATAAGCGGGATGAGTGGTTGTTTTTAGTCAAAAAAAGCTATGTCCTACGTGCGAACTTCTTTCATGCCTTTGTAGACGTCTTTTTATTTGTCGTTCATATTCGCTGGCCCATTTTTCTTATCTTGACTAATTTTTAAAAAAAAGCTTAAAATATCTTTGAAATCTTTAAGATTTAAAAAAGAAATGCCACTAAAATGTGATTTTTACGCCTTAGCAATTGCAAAAATAAATGGAGGAAAGTACAGAAACTTGATGCACACCCACCTTCACCTCAAACCTATCGAGACAAATCAGAACCCACTATAACTCTTGTTTTGGCTCCTTAATACAAACTTCCTAATGCGCCTAACCATACGTCTGGCTATCTCTCTCTTCTCATAGCCCATACAGCTACTGTTCAATCGGGTACACATATCAAAGGCATTATCCAAGTCTACAAAACAAATATACAGCTTCCTCCCTTTAGGTGATACTCCTCTTGCCAACCTACTTAAAATAAACACTGTCATTCTATCCCTCCATTCCCTTCCCTGGCATAAACCCAAATTGCATATCATCCACTCCACTATCATTTCCCTGAATCATCTATTTCTAGAACACCCTCCACAATTTTCATTGAAGACCTCCAACAACTTAACACCCCTATATGCACCACAACTCAAGTGCACCCCCCCTTTCCCTTTAAAAAATTGGAACCACCACACTCACTGCCATGCCTACGGCATCCCTCCTCCATCTAACACATTTGACACACTCCCCAAATCACACACACCAATCAATATCTCTCCACTCGCACTAATCTCTAAGAACATCAACCCCGAGGACCAGTTGACTTTCCTTTGTAATTCTCTTATGGCCTTCATCACTTCTTTTTTTTTTATTACACGATGATCCGCTTAACTGCCAGTCATTCCACCGCATCAGTCTCTACCTTCTGATCCCACTCATTTCCTCATTCATGTTCTCTCCATATGCCTCTTTCCAGACTCTAACTCTATCTGTCGGCAAGGAAATTCAACTTGCAATCACTTACCCTCAGACCTCTTCACCCTTCAAACTCTTCCACCGTTTTCGTTGCATTCACTATCTTATACACCCCACTGTTTGGCTTCTCTCTCAACTCACTCAGCCCCTTCTCTGCACCTCCTCCTTCATTAAATATAGCACTTCGCAACCACCACATCCACCTTATTATGCCACTAATTTAGAACAATAACATTATTTATGTAAGGGTCAAATGCTTCTAGATTTTAAGAGGATGAAAGCGGGGGGTGGTGCATGGGGTAGTGGGGCCTCCCTCCTAAAGCCTAAGACTCACCCCTCTGTCCTAAAAGTGTTGAGAGCACATGCTGACGCGTGGTTAAATGCACCTTTCCCCGCAGGCCATTGCCTTACTACAATATCTTCAGTAAATAAAACATTTTTTTTCAGATTGGGAGATAATGCCTTTACGCAATGTATATGCCTAATAATTACCATATATACACATTTGGCCTACGATATCACTGCAAAAAATTTATGCCTAATAATATGTATTAGCATAAGTTACCAGATCTACACACTTCGGCCTAGGTATTGAAAGAACAGGGGAGGAGGAAGCAAGGCCGAGGCGGAGAGCGACGCGGGGGGAGACAATTCACAGGAAGAAACCAGAAGGGGTGAGAGGGCACCTCTCCGCTTTTCCTGTCACAGTTTTTTAAGACGCCTGACGTGATTCAACAAAACCAGCAAAACCAAAATAACTTTTTTGCTACAAAAGTGGAGTATTTAATTAGCCACGTGCTTCCTATTAAATCATTAAAAAGACCCATTGAAGTCCAGCATCGTTTTCTCCCTTTCTAAATCAGAGCCATGAGAGTATTTCTACGTGACTGCCTGTATAACGCGTTTGTAAACACGGTTAAATTTGCCACAAAGGCATTTAGAAGCTAACACTATGATAGTGTTTATTGTGTCCTAAAAACTGGACCAGATTTGGTGATGAACGTCATGCGATGGCGAGGTCTTTAGAATCTAAACACAATAAACGCTCATGTTAAGGAAATGTGTTTAGAATCTAAACATCTGAACACCTAAAGTTCAGGAATTAAATGCTTAGAAGAGTCTCAAGTGAGACAAAATAGTGTTTTACGTGTTCAGACACAGAACACATGGATTTACATGCTTGTTGAAAACAACCATTGAATATAAATAATATTAGACAGAACTCAGTTTCCTATGTTATACGATACTGATAATACCTGAGACAGAAGACGACCAACTTCTTCCCTTCCTATAGCAACATTCTATTCCAACGCAATATGATAATGGACATTGTAGATGCAGTAATATTTCATTTAATAGATCGCACATTAATCGCTGGTACTTTTATATATGATAGCCGCCTATTTAAAAAAAATATATATTTAGATATTAAGTATTAAGTTAATATTGGCCCCCAAAACACCAACAATATTTTCAAAATTACTCCAGATTAGGCTAATGTTAGAAAATTGGTGTTGCCGTTAACTTTGTCGCAAGAATTAAATTTGACATGTTTTTAAGGTGACCCACCCGATTAACCATACAATTTTCTGATTGCTTTCATACGGAAAGCCATCACCACCATATCTTGATTCCAAAATTTCATTTGAATCCGACACACCAGTTAAAGCCGAGGAATATAATGGGAATATAATTTTACTGTGAAACACGCCATATTATTGATTTGCTAGCCATTATAATCGGGATAGGCTTCCAACCAAATATTTTGCCAGGGGAAAAAATGAGAAACGAGAAAATACAAGGTTTTTATTGAAATATGCTCCCACTAGCAAAATTTTGGCTTTGAGATTTGTTTCCTGACTTAAGCCCAGTCTATTGTTCCCGATGCCGGGCCAAACGTCTGTCTGAAGAAATCCAGAAATGTTTCTTCATCTTTTTAGTCAGATTTCCCCTATTTGTTCTTCAAAAATTGTACTCCCTTTCACCTCTTACTCTAAGAAGAAAGTGCTAAAGAGGTTTCTTCTAAACTTGTCTGCTTAGGAACCTTTTGTGGACCCGGCAGCAGTTCTCAAATTTTTGAAGACCGTTTTTGGGGTTCCATTCGGAGCGTTCAATATAGATGATAAAAAAGCGTTCTAAGAGCATTTTGGTTCTAGGTGATACGATGTTACGTAACAATTTTGGTTTGCTTGAGTTATTGTTTGATTTGCCTTTGCGTTTATTATTTGCTATCATCTTCTATGATGATATAATATTTGGACAAATTGTTTCATTTGAAAGCATCATTTAAATCCTTTGAAACAGAATTCTTTGTCATTTCCGACTTGAAAGTTTTAGTATAAACGTTAATATTAAAGCGGCACTGGCACTGCGACACATTTCACAAAATATGAAATTTCTTCAATTGGCTCCCCTCAAATGATAGTCTAGGCATTCGCCCCGAAGAACAGAGATATATTGTACACATAAAAATAACATAACAAAACGATAGGACCATTGATGATGAGGATAAAGACATACCCCAGGGAATTGTTAGGCCAACTTTTAAGGTTTCCATAACTTTAATCAACAAAGTGTATATTACATGAATATTTTTGACTCGCTACTACGTGATATTAAACCAACAAAGGTTATAGAACGACGTCAAACAGGGTGCATAGCGGGGGAAACATACATGAGGCGTGCGTTTGTTCTGTGTGTTTTAAACGCCATTTAGTCGTTGACTGAATTAAGCGTCGCCGCGACGCTTACATTTAAAATCGCTCTGTTTACCCATAGGAAGCTGATTTGGGTTTAATTATTCGAGGTGTGGACTTTTGTATATAAAAGACCCTTTACAACCATGCAAAAATACGCTTTTTGAAAATCTTGAGAGCGCACTTTTTTCAAATGTGCAGTGACTCTTTTAATATAGGACCACCTGTTAATAGATGTAGTTATTGTTTTTTTTGATAAAGTGATGGTTTGAGGCCATCTATGCCAAATACATTGTTTCATGACACATACGAGAAACATTAGATCGGCCGTATAGCCAGGATTTTTTTTCAGGCGAATGAGCGAATTGAGAAGCAGTGGATTCTTTTTCAAAATGTGAATCTTTTTGTGGTGGGTGAGCGGGGGATGGGAGGTTGGGCCAAAGTAGACTTTTGCCAATAAACAATGGCCTTTATTTTACCAAATCTCATTGTAAATCCTATTAATTGACTCAATACGATTGCCCCAAACAGCAAGTTATGACCTTTTATAAACTTTTAGGATATGTGGGGAGTTTCGGACACTTCTATCGCCGCCCTCCTCCAAAGTTGTTAAAGATTTGATAGTAGATAATGATAAGCATTGCAAAAAGATGAATGTTTATATGTCCTAGTGTGTGGATGGGGGGGTGGTCCCATCTTTCTTTTTTTTTTTTTTCTTTTTTTTCTTTTTTTTTTTTGCGAACAAAACAGTGGCGACGAATTAATTTAATTACTGAACTTCTTTTCATTTGTCCGGCCTCCCCTTACCCTACCAGAAACCAAAACCTGAAATACAAAAATGTTGGTATATGTGGATTTTGTTCACAGCCGAAACCCTCAATTGTTCAGGGTCAACAGTGGATTATTTCCTTTTCATTTTTGGCTTTATCTTTTGCCGAGCAATAGGGAACCCACCATGAGTGGTTGTTACGGCCTCGCAGATCGGTTATAAAAAGCCAGATTTTTGCCGGTTTCATGCCACGTGCAGAACGAAGCATTTTCTCTGGTCCCAAATTAAACCAAAACACTCAATGCTCACCGTTCTTGAAAAAATGTTATTATAGGGACACATATTATCAAGAAGACAGAATTACAATATATGCTATGTATAAAACTTTATAGAAAAATAGCATGCTATAAAATCCACAAAAATCATGTAAAAATCATGAAATATCGACCATGGCTTATATACTTATATCAAAGCGATTATGTCAGTTTTCTTACATTATTGTTGGTAGATTCCATTGGTACAGTCTTAAAAAGAAACAAAATCGATAGCGGTTGTACGTGATAAAAAGGAGAGTTATGTTATAGCTATTTTTCCTATAAAGACATGCATACCTAATTTCGTATGCATATCGTATGCAAATTAGCCCTCATTATTGTGCGTACATGAAGCCAAATGGTTGAAGATTTCACTTCAATCACTTCAAACACTATTTTAGATATAACACAACTTTTGATGTTGCGGGCATATTGCCGCTTTTTGTTTAAATAAGCCTCTTTTAAAGGCGGGTGTCACGCTTGCCTAATGACACTTTATAGGTGATAATGTTAAATGCATGAAAATGGAAAATCCGATTCTCTCTAACTTTGGAAATAAGCATTTATTTAGGTGACTTAATTAGTTCTAGATGACTATTATAAATTACCTACACAACAAAAAATTATTATTTCGAATTATCTGATGGACTGTAATCAGTTGGTAAAGGTCAAGGCCCGATCGCCAATAGCCTCGTCAGCAGGGACACCCAGATTTTACCGGAAGTAGTCAATTTTGTATCAGAAGAAAGCCCTACTATTTTTCTTATTTCCCTGCGAATGAAATCGTAGGCCCCCTAAATGTGTGTGTGGGTTGGATGTTATGAGCGAAAATGTGCCCCCTTTTTGGTTACGACTCAATATTCATGTGATCAGTACTCTATGGGATTGCAAAATCACGTTTTTAGCCTCCCATCGGAAACGGGTTGAAATATCGGCGTGAAACTTTAAGATAGGGTTGTGAGGGTGAGGTCTATTCTATCAAGATGAAAAACTTATAGACTTAAACGGGCCTCCACTTTAAGCAATAGTTTGGATGACTCTCCCAATCAAGAGGCGCACAGGTTCAATCAATGTATAGATTGTGTATAAAATATATGGGCTGATGATTGTATTATTATTTATGAACGAGACTCCTAGTTCTGTTTACTAGTGGGTGTAGCCCATGTTACTTTGCGAATTTTGCTTTATTTTTAAATGTTTGCTATAGGTAACTTTCATTGATCATATAAGGTTTTTAATCTATCATTATCATGTTGAAAATCAGTGTACAAATGCCCAACTGAATTTGTAAATTGCTTCACTCAACAAGTGCATATATATGTGTAATAATGCCTATAGAGTAAAGTGCGCATGTGCACAATTATAGAGTAAATGTGCGCATGTGACAAGACTCTGTTTAGGTGTGGTTCATGTGATGGTGTGAGTGTGTGTTGTTGTGTGTGTGTGTGTGGGGTGTGTGATGGTGTGTCGTGTGTAGCCCGGTGTGCATGCTGCACATGCTGGTGAGTGTGTGTGTGTGAATGCAACCTGCATGTGTGTTGAATGTGTTTTTTTTTTTTTTTTGTGGTTTTTTGGTGGGTGCTTTTGGTCCTGTTTATGTTGTTTGCGTTGGTTTATATTTGACTATCATTCTTCATGAGATATAATATTTTGGACAAAACTTGTTCATTTTGAAAGATCATTTAAATCTTTGAAACTAGAATTTCATAGTCAGATTCACGACTTGAAATTTTCTATAACGTTAATGTCTTAAAGCGGCACTGGCACATGTTACCAAACAAAATATGAAATTATCTTCATATTGGCTCTCAAATGATCGTCTAGGCCATTGACAGAACAGAGATATATTTTACAACATAAAAATAAAATACCAAAAAAAAGATAGGGACAATTGATTGAGGATAAAAGGACATCCAGGTAATTGTAGGCCAACTTTTAAGTTTCCCTAACTTTAATCAACAATGTGTTATATTACATGAATATTTTGACTCGTACTCACTGATATTAAAACACAAAGGTCATATATAGGACCGGTCAAACAGTGTGCATAGCGTGGGAAAAAATGCGGCGTGCTTGTTATTGTGTTAAACGCCATTTTAGTCGTCTGCCGAATTTAGCGTCGCGGCGACGTAATTATAAATCGCTCTGTTTACCCATAGAAGCTGATTTGGCCTTAATTATTTCGGGTGATGGCTGTGTATATAAAAGCGTTACAACCATGCAAAATACGAGTTTGAAAAATCTTGAGGCGCCCTATTTTTTCAAATGTGCATGTGACTCTTTAATATTGGCCTACTGTTAATAGATTTAGCTATTGTTTTTTTTTATAAAGTGATGGTGGAAGCAATATATGCACATACAGTGTTTTCATGACACATACGGAAACATTAGATCGGAGCCAGGATTTTTTTTCAGGAATGGGAAATTGAGCAAGAGTGGATTCTTTTTTGCAAAATGTGAATCTTTTGTGGTGGTGGGGGGGACGGTTGGGCCAAGTGGACTTTTGCAATAAACAATGGCTTATTTTACCAAAAATCTCATTGAACTCCGTATTACTGTCAATACGATTGCAAACAGCAAGTTAGGACCTTTATAAACTTTTGGGATATGTGGGGAGGGTCGGACATTGCTATCGCCGCTTCCAAAGGTCCGCTTTGAATCTTATTCATCTCCGCTTGCAAAATGTTATTTTTTATAGCGAACAAACAGGGCTGACGATCATTTTTAACCGAAACTTATTTTCATTGGTCCGGCTTCCCCTTTCCTCTACCAGAAACATAAACCAGGAAATACAAAATTTTTGTGTATTGTGATTTTGCTTCACAGGCCGAAACCCCTCAATTGTTCAGGGTCAACAATGGACGATCAATAAGGGGGAACCAATGCGTGGTGGGTTGTTCGCCTCGCAGATCGGGAAAAATTGCATAGTTTTGGGTTCATGCACTCTGAGAAACGAAGCATTTTCTCGGCCCAAATTCAACCCAAAAACACTTTCAAAATGCTCACCGTTCTTGAAAAAATGTTATAGGACACATTATGATCAAGAAGAAGAAGGTACAATGATAATGTATGTATAAAACTTATAAGTAAAAATAGCATATAAAATCACAAAAAAAAAAAAAAAATATGTAAATCTGAGAAAATCGACCCTGTTACATACTGATATAAAAGAGATTATGTCAGTTTCTTACTATTATGGTTTGGTAGATTCATTGGCCTCACATTATAAAAAGATAGAAAACAAAAATCGATAGTGTTTTAATTGATTAAAGTTATAAGCTATTTTTCGCTAAATAAAAATGGCATACCTAATTTCGTATGCATATGTATGCAAATAGCCTCTATCTATTGTTCTACATGGGCAAAGTGTTCAGAGATTTCACTTCAAATAACTTCAAACATATATATCGATATAACACCAAAATTTGATGTTGTGGGCATATGCCGCTTTTTGTTAACAAGCCTCTCTTTCAGGGTCGTCCCGCTTGCCTAAGACACTTTATACTGGGCATAAATGATTACTGCATTAAAATGGAAAATCCGATTCATCTCAAACTTTGGAAATTAAGCATTTTAGGTGAATAATGTAGTTCTTGATGACTATTATAAATTACTACACACAAAAAATTATATTTCGATATCTCTGAGTTGGCCTTTAATCAGTTGGTTAAAGGTCCATGGACGATCGTAATAGCCTCGTCCGCAGGGATCTCCCAGTTTACCTGGAAGTAGTAAAAAATTTTGGTATCAGAAGAAAGCTACTATTTTTATTATGTACCCTGTGAAATCTTAGGGCTAAAATGATGTTTGGTTTGGATTGTTAGGAGCGAAAATGTGCCCATTTTTGGTCGACCAATATTAATTTTTATCAGAGGACTCTATGGGGATTGCATAAATCACGTTTTGAGCTCTCACATAAAAACGGGTTGAAAGATCGGGTGATGAAACTTTACAGATGGGGGTTTTGGGGTGAAGGTCATTCTATCAAGATGAAAACTTATAGACTTAAATCGGGCAATCCCCCTTTAAGCAAAATAGTTTGGAATGACTCCCAATCAAGAGGGCAAAAGTTCAATTCCCTGTAATAGTTGGTCTGATATATATTTTTGATGATTTTGGTTTATATTTATAGAACGAGACTCATAGTTCTTTTTACTAGTGGTTGTAGATGTTACTGCTTGCTTTATTTTTTAAATGTTGTATAGGTAACTTCTCTCATTGATCATATTAGTTTTCAACTCATATTATCATGTGAAAATAGTTGTTACAAATGCCACAGAATTTGTTACATTGTTCCTCAACAAGTGCATCTATATGGTAATGGCTATAGAGTAAATGTGCGCATGTGACAATATAGAGTAAATGTGCGGATGTGACAATACTCTGCTTTAGGTGTGGGTGTGTGTGAGTGTGGTGTGTGTGTGGTGTGTGTGGGGTGTGTGTATGTGGTTGTGTGTGTTTTTTTTAAATAATTGCAAATTGTGTGAGTGTGTGTGTGTGCATGCACACATGTATAGTGTGTTGTTGAATATGTGGTGGTTGCTTTGGTCATGTTTAGTTAGTAGTTTCTTTTAAGCTCTTTAAACTTTCAAAACCCTTAGTGTGTTAGGTATTTAATACTTTTTAAAAAATTCAGGAGTAGAAACATTATTTTAATCATGTTAAATGAAAAAAATGATGCCAGCGCTTCATATCCTATGAAAAAATGGTGTCTTACACCTTTGTGAGTTTTGAGCATTTTTTGGAATTTTGTACATGATTTTTTTCAAAGCTTGGATACATCATACAATCTTGTTCATAAGTGCTTGGAACAGTTGTTAATATGGCAGCAGGCTTGAATCACATTGTCGCTATAACTTTCTAATCGTCTCAAGAGCCACTGAACCAATCTACACAGAAGGTTCCAACAATTATTAACAGATTGTAGTACGTAATCAATAAACCATTGTGGTATGCTTTTATGGCATATCATCAAAACAACAAGTTGTTCCACAAAACTGGGTAATGAGTGTACATGAGTGTCATGCTCTTGTATCAAGTAGAGAACATGGTACACTCAGATTGGAACGAGTACCTTTATTTGCTGGTTAACTCATTTCCCGGAAGTAGTCGATTTTGATATTCAATGAAAGGCCATATTTTGCTCAATTGTCGTCCTGACATTTGAGCCTTCAAATCCATTTCATCCCAAAAGATAAACAAAAACCGCTGTTTAGTGGTCACCAGCATATTTCACAGTATTTAGGCTTTGGCAAAATGCATTATTGCATCTACCATCAAACCACATGTTGTTTCCCACCGTACCTGATGGGGTGCATGTGCACGTGGCGCAGGCTATCAACAGTAAAACACAATACACATAAATCAGAACAAGCACCTTTAAAGGGATTAGCAGCGCTTTGTTAATTCGCAACATCGAAAAAATAATCAAAATTCATATTTTTGTAGTTTTGTTTATCTGGCAATGGATATGCGAACATACCTGCGTGTTTTGTTTGAAATCCGTGTATGAAGACAAGGCAGTCTTTTTATTTGATTCTGTAACTTCTATACGTGCATATCATAATTCCAACTTTAAAAAAAAAAAAAAAAAAGCCTTTCCCGGTGATATCTCAGATTTTAAGCAAGGCATTTTGCACCATGATCTATACAGTTTGACCTCAAACACAACATTATTGATCTTGTTTATTTGTACTGGTTTGTAAACCATAATCAGCTGTTTGTGCAGATTTTGAGCGTCATCGCTGTATGGCCTATTTGCGGGAGACGGTAAGACAATTTCCTCAAATACTCATTTTTGCACTATTTGGTGGTTGTTTCTACCATTAAAGCATTATATGGAATTGTACACACATTCCTCATTAATTTTGTAAGTTAAAATGCATTTCCACATTTTCGACTCTCTCCCATATCGCTGCTACCCCCTTTAAAAATTGTATACTTCATCTATTCCATATAACACTCTGAAATCTGTTATAGGAATAATATTTAATATCTAAAACCATTTTGACAAATTGACCAAAGTGCTCACCGCTGTAGAGCACCTTAACTGTAACAACACAACAAGTACATCCAGAATGACAAGTACGGCTTAACGGAAAGAAGTCT
The DNA here is from genome assembly GCA_023653785.1 of Ophioderma brevispina. Lineage (NCBI taxonomy): Eukaryota > Metazoa > Echinodermata > Ophiuroidea > Amphilepidida > Ophiodermatidae > Ophioderma > Ophioderma brevispina. Next base: position 192 of record JAMKCH010078006.1, on the reverse strand, counting down.
GATTTTTAGATGCAGGAGGAAACCCAAGTTTCTCAGAGAAACCTGTGAGATGGGATGGCACGCAACCAAATTCACAACAACACTGTCGCTGCAGGGAATTGAACCCGGGCCGCATTGGTGAAAGTCCTAGTGGATTGAGCCACTACACTAGCCCACCGGCTCCCGAAGTGAAGATGTTGTAGCTGTCAACCT